>MJMS01000172.1:0-11221 GCA_002018275.1 Huntiella bhutanensis
ACTTAACCCTTAACGCAACCCTTACTACACTTTCACTCACGCCTACCCTAACTTTCGTTTCCGCTCGCCCTAACGTCACTCTTCACTTCCTTTTTCGTTCTCCCCCAAACCCATTTTTTTCATTTCGTTAACCCTAACGCAACCCTTATCAACCCTTATCAATATTTATCTAATCTTATCTTATCTCATCACATCTTATCTCATCACATCTTATCTCATCACATCTTATCTCATCACATCTTATCTCATCACATCTTATCTCAACTTTTTTCTTCATTTATCTAACCCACATCTCCCGTAACCCTACCACTTGCTACCCGCCTTCATCACAACATCTTCATTCTTTTTCCTATTCAACTCATTAACACCATCGCCAACTCAATTTCTTCATCATTAACGCCTTACTTTTTTCCACTTTATCTGCCGCATTTTCTTTTCCCCTATTTTTTTTACCTCTATTTCCCCACTTCACCACCATTTATCCGCACTTTTTTATCGCATTCGTCATTCTTTTCTTATTTTCACTTTATTTATATTTTGTCCTTTTTCGCCTCACTTTTCAATTCAATCAACATCACCACTACTGCTATCTTTATTGCTATACATTTCATCGCCTAACTATATCATTTTTCGCTTCTCTTTTATTTTTATTTTTTCATTTTTTCATTTTTTTTTGCCACCTCTATCCGCATTTTTTTCCTTCTCCTTTTCGCTTCATCTCTTCAATCAACACCACCACCACTTCTATCTTTATCGCTATACATTTTATCGCCTAACTATATTATTTTTTTCCTTCACGTTTATTTTTCATTTTTATTTTTTTCAATTTTTCGCCGCCATTCAACCGCATTATTTTTTTTAATTCTCTTCACTCACCACCCTTATTTCTATATTTCGCGTTCAATTCTCATCAATAAATTCTATTCACCGTCGCCCGCTTCATTGCTCTCATTTTTCGTACCCCACCTACGTTGTTATTATCATTCTTTGTTGCAACTACTCCTTCACCCTCATTTTTATTTTATTTTCTATTCCCTTTTCCTTTTAATTCCCTACCACCATATTGCTATATTTTCCATTTAATTCTGCTCAATTCAATCACCGTTGCTTTCTTTATTGCTCTCATTTGCACCTCTTCACCTGCATCATCATTGTTATTCTTTGTTTCAACCACGCCGTCTTTGCCGGTGATTCTTTTTTATTTTTTTGTTATTCTTTTCTTTATTTTGTTTTCCATTTTTTTTTTAATTATTCACCACAGCTACTACTTCACTTGCATCTTGACTCTCTACATCATCTCCAACACCGCGCTTTCGTTACTGTATTATTCCTTTATTTGTTTCGCCTGCAACTACTCTCTATTTATTTCTTTTGCCTCGCGCTTCACGATACCTTTACACTATATCCACGTATTTGTCGCATAGTTCTACTCGATTCTTATTTGTATTCACTCATCACCATTGCTTTCTCGCCCTTCAACTGCGCCATTCGCCCATCACCGCTGCCTCTATACCTCTTCAATCTGTATCAACTGCAATATTATTTATTCCTCGAAACACTCGACCATTTATTGCATTTATCTCGACACCCGAACTCTTCTTTCTTTGCTTTTACTCAACCTCCACGTACGCATTCAGTATTTATAACCACTCCTCGACTACAAACCTATCCTTTATCTTTCGCCGTTTGTATTATCTTCCTTTTATGTTTCTATTTCTTTCTTCCACTCGACATCACGACTACAACGCTTATTCCTTTTGCCGAAAATTTAAACTCGACACCTACTGCACCCGAATGCAATGCACTGTATTACTTCCCGCTTTACTCAACACATTCATTCCCCAAACTACTCGTACTATTATATCGTTGTTGTCGATTTCTTTTCTCGTATTCACTACCCTCTTCGTTCTTCGTTTACACTATTCTTGCTTACCCATTATTGTTCTCGTTAAACGTTACCCCGCACTTCTATACTGGCCTTAACTATTTCTTCATTCTATATCCACCAACACTTTGCTTTTCCAATTTATTAACTACAACTTACTTTACCGTAACTTGTTTTCTATTCACCTCCGTCACGTTTGTTTCTTGTATTAAACCCACCGCTGCTGTGTTGCCACACTCTTTCGACAGCACTACTGTTATTATTTCGTTTGCTATTCTCTCATCTACAATTTATATGTCATGTTCTAAACTCTACACAACAAACTACTACCCCCGCTCTGCATCATCATCATCTTGTTCTTCCAACGGTTACGCTATATCACTATGCTGCAGTCCTCATTCTACCTAACATTAACCTCCTATACTACTATTCCGCCTTGCAAACTTACTCTCTGTCTCGTAACCCCCATTGTTGTTTGTTCGCCGTTTTTCATGCTAACTACAACTTCTCGTTGCTAACATTTTCACTCATATTCTTGTCCTTTTTACAAACCATCACTGTTCACTGTTGTTTTTCATCATTGCCATCAACATTATTTATTGTTCACTCATAACCTTAAATACCAAACAATGATAAACAACAACACCAATGCCCTCACACTACTATCAAGTAATGACTAGTAACTATCCGGTAAACATCGCTCAACCCATTTCCTATCCTCAGTCCGGAAAACACGGAGGACGAAGCGCTCGAGATCACCCCGTAGTTCAGACAACTCGTTATGAAGTTCGAGAAGCTTATCACGGCTTGTTAGCTGTAATTCACTACGACGTGGATGATCTCGCCTCGATGGGTGACGGAATTCAACCCAACCCAACACCACAAGATAAAGGTTATTAATACCCTTATGTTCTAGTTACAGCATTGTTAGTATCTATCCCGATATCACGCCGGAATTTTAGACTTACCTATCTTTTTAGTCATATCACAAATGTTTAGAACACCGTCCTCATTGTCATTCTCGGGGAACTCTTTTGGAAACAGAAACCAAATCATTCGAGTTATCAGATTCACCATATAAAGATTTGCATCCTTCTGCTTTTTGCTTCCTTGAGAGGCCGGAAGAAAGTAGTTCTTTTTTGCCTCGACCCGCGGCGTTATCGAAGATGAACCCATCGTCAGTGCTATCATAATCATTAGCTGGCATAAAGAGTCATTAAGATTCCCTTTCATGACGTTAAGGACATGTTGATAATGGCCTGCAATCAGAACATTGCTTTTCAGAAAATACGCTATCTGAATAGTGAAGCCAGTCTCGATTTTTTTTGGTACGACTTCAAAAGGCAGATCATCTTTGAAGAACATCCCTAAAGCTTGCAGCCTCTTTTGATGGATTGCTTCTTCATTAGCCTCTAGCCGCTTACGCTTGGAAGATCCATGTGGTGCCATAAGCAGATCCACGGAAGGTGTAGGTCCCGCAAATCGTACAACATGACTGTATGATAGCTTTTTACGGAATTGGGTTGGTAGCCATTCAATGGCATTAGCATGCATGGCAGCAGAAAGTCCATCAATCCATTCTTTTCGGCTAACCATATCAAGTGATGTATATTTCATCGCACCTTGTAATAGCTGGAACCAAGATGATTTTGCGGGCGCATAAGCTTCCACTGTGTCTTGTTCGGGGCTGGTAAGAGCATCATACAGATCAATTGCCACATTGTACCCGACCCGATTAGAAATAGTGAAAGCCGAGTTGCTGCCATCGGAAAGAAGTACTGAACGTAGCGAATCGAGGTAGCTATGTTGATAATACGGTTAGTCAATAATACACAGATATTCTTGAAATTTTAACTTACCCCCGCCGGAATGGCATTGGATCATCCTGCCATGTCGCAAGAGTCGCTTCTGCTGTAGTGTACACTTGATTGCGGCCACTCCGAGAACCCTGACGCAACCTTTTCTGGATCTGTACTGCCATGAAGCTTCTCATCTGAGGAATTACTAACTCCGTGAATGCTTCACGCAAAAAGGAACATACTTCTACCAATGAATCCAGAGGCCTTTCTCTAAACTGAGAAAACCACAGGTAACTATGTCGACTTTCTGCTACCGCAGACCCATAGTGATACTGGAGGGCAGGTATATGGAGAAAGGATGGCCGTCCTTTGTCTGAGGTAGGCCATTGTTGCAGGTTAATCAACCCAGCGCCATCGCGAAACTGTAGCACACTGGGGTCAATGTATGGCCAAGCACCTTTGGCCAAACTTTTCATGGTTGCTAACCGTGACAGAATGGTTGACGGCAGGACCCGACGGTCCCCTGTGAGGCAAAAGCTTGCCAGGCGATCCATCGCAGCAACGGCTTCCGATAGTGGTAGTCCGAGGCCCTCGTTTTTCGTGGCCGCAAACCGCTTCTCGAGTTCCGTAACGACCACATCGAACATTTTCATGAAGGCAATCAGGACGCCGGGAAACACATCGGGAGAAAAGCGATGCAAAATTGGTAAAAACGGCTTCTCTGGACCAAAAAACTCAATCATCTTCAGCGCTGGATACAAAACGTTGCTGAACTTACGCTGGTCGCGTACCAGTTTCCGCGGGAAAACAGTGAATATCTGCTCGAAGCGGAACGTATACTCGCCTGCCTCAATTGCAGCTTCAACCTGTTGTTTTTCCCGGGAAAACGGTCGACCAGCTGAAGAATCATGCGGGGTATGCTGCCCACGTAGCCGTCCCAGAAGCTGTTGCTGCTTGGCGTTGACACGAGGTACCGCTGTTTGAGAGCGGGGTAACGTCAGGGCACCAGTCGCGATACCCTTTGTCACTAGCAAGTCCCTCGGGGAATGACGAATTGCCCTTTTCAGGTTCGAATATGCCTGGAATTGCTTAAAGGCTACGACAGAATGACCTTCATTTGCGGACGCCATGTCATCAAAGACTTGCGAAAAGAGTTCATTGAGAAACCTGGGTGGCTTTGGTGATGCGAAGTTTCCATAAAAAGGATGGAAGCCAAAGCCATAGAAGGTATAGTCTTTCTTGCTATTGTACTGCTTCGAGACAAAATTGCGGTTCGCAAGAAGGCAGTAACTGGGCGATTCCTGAACTGGGGTTCCGATGGATGACTCTTCCCCGAATTCACCTTGCTCCGTGGATTCCTCATCGCTTTCTATGACGGTTTCATCGTCGGCATCTCTTTCGGACTCGGCTTCAGCCCCCTCAGTCGATACTTCCATACCGGGTGGTGGGGGATCTTCACATCGGACATTGATTGCCACTGCATATGATACCATATCCAGATTATTAAGTAAATACTTTTGGTCAAGGACAGTGGCTAGTGAACCTATCCCGTGTGTTATCTTCGTTAATCTATCACCGGTGGAATTCATTTTGATCCTCATGTTGGCACCGTAGTCATAGGCATGAAAGGCCGGACGATGACCACGCCAGAAAGCATCATTGCAATATTCTGCAATAAACTCATCCCAATTGTCCATGAATATTTCCTGGAAAAGTATCCATTTATCAAAGGCGATAGAGGTTTCATGATTGGAATCCAGGGTCCAGGCAGACTCAACGCCTTCGCCGAAAAGGCCAGGCAATCGAAAGAGTCCTTTGATGTAGGTGGCTAAAACATCGGCATGCTCTCTGTACATAGAAGTACTGTGTGGAGAGCCCTGGACAGTCGGAGGTTCCCACGTGTTTCCATGGGAAGGATGCAGGACAATAAACCACTTTTCGCGGGTACTACCATAGGCAAAACGAAATGTACGCCTGGTGAGCTTAAATGGTAGCTCCGTATCATGTTTGGCAGTGTATGATGTAGCCCACTGGTTGAAGTTGATCTTGACATTGTGGAAATCTTCATCTGTAGTACGTTGAGATACTACTTTCCCTGGTCTACCGACTACACTAAAGAAATCCAGATGTGCCGTGGTAAAATAACGGTCATCGGATGTAGCCGGTTTGGAATCAGTCGTCTCTGGAGAACCATAATCAATGGTAGCAGGGCACTGGATAAGTTCTATAGCCTCGTCTGCATCAAAGTGTTCGGAAGCAATCTTGTTGATGAAGTCATGACCTAGGATAATATGTTAGTAGCTTGAATAATGCTAGATATGTGGGCTAATACATACATTTGAATTGATGCGTTCCGTCATTATGGTGGATTTTCCACAGCATAGACTCGCTTGCTTCTTCAGTGTTGGATGTAGTATTGGGGATATGGAGGTTATCAGCCAATTCTAAAGCCAGATCCTCATCTTCCGTATCAAAGGCATCACAATCGAGGCCCTCATAATTAATTGTGTCTTGCGGCGTTGTGTCTGGCGGCATTGTGTCTTCCGTCATTGTAGAGATACGAGGTGCCGGTCCTAAGAGAGGGCCAAGACTTTTCGAGAGAATAGTCGGGTGAGTCGGTATGCTATGAGCTCCCGTTGTGGAAGTAAACTGGGAATATTAGTATGGAAGCCTTCATAGAAAATGCACTTTACTTACTAGACAAATTGAGATTTTGGTAGGCCTGGTCGAGATAAATATTTTTTTTTCAATTGTAGGACACCCAAGAGATATCGAAAAGAAATAACAAGACAAGTATTCAAGAAGTATGTATATCGGTATTCACAAAATAATAGGTAAGTTTTTGAATTTAATAAGGTAATCTAAACAACCACTCAATTTGCGGAGGAAGACTTCAAATGTAGGTATTTATGTATGTACAATAAGCCTGCATGAGAGTAATGAAAAAAAAAAATGTACAATGCCCTACTGATTGTCTGACGTCACTCATATTCCGTCTTCGACTCCAAATTTGGTTTGCTCATTATCCTAATGCGGAAGGAAATGTTAGTGCGATACTAGTTTAGACGTTGGTCTTGGTGGACGATGCGGGGTATCTGAGACACCGAAATCCTCCGGGTACCTTTTGTACTTACATAATGTCTTTTTGTTCTCACCCGGATTAATGGCAGTTGTCAGACTGGAATAGAGCATGTGTTTATAATGTATGCGATAAAGTGGATACACTAGCCATGCGGGGTATCCCTTTGGTATTGATGAACAATTCTATGAACGAGGATAGAAAGATGAATACAAGAAGAACAACCGTTTTGACCAAGATATACGTTAAGTGATTACTATTACTATCAATCCTACCCCATAACTACTTACAGCAGTAATTCGATTCTTGTACTTAACGGGTCGGAACGGTGATAGCTGTTGTGATGATGACAACAATGACAAGGTGTGATTAGTTGGACAAGATGTTGTTTTTTATTCATTACTTTCATGCAGGCTGGACAAGAGGTAACAAGTAGACCCCTGTCACTACCACTATGCCCATCCACTTTCACGTATTGACGGTATGAGATGAGGTAGGGTCTAGGCCCTTATATGGCCAAACTGATTTTTATTTTTTATCCATGTATTCCTTACTCATGTAGGTTTGGCCTATGCAGAAGCTGCTTATTTTTTATTTATTTATTTGGTTCTATAAAATCCTGCTTCTGCAGTAGCTAACCGGCCCAATCCAGTTGAACAACTACACCGGGGAAACTACGTACCATGTGAATGAGTCACAAGGAGGACTTATGTACATATGTACAGACTATGACTGACAGCACTAATCATGTATATTCAAGTGCCCCTTCTGTCGCACTAGACCTCATAGTCATTGAATACCGAAGCTTCCCCAATAGGTTTCTTCACGATCCCCGCTCTGACGTATGTACATACATATATACTTCCTCACAGGCTGTCGCGTGCGCACTGATGGGACAACCGCCGAGGTGGGGAAAGACAAAGATTATAACAGGGGAAGCCCTGTCAAGAACTTGATGTGTCCCGAATGTTCGTGTGACGACTAATTGTCATCAGGTTGGTAAGACTATGGGGCAAAGAAACTGCGGGCAGTAAAGTCGCAAAATAAAATAAAACGACACAAAATAAATATGAAATAAGGATTAGAAAGGACCGTAAAATAAAGGAGGCTGAGTGCCGGTTGGTATGAGGGTGTGAAGTCGTCACATTTGTAAGCCCGTGATGGCTGGGACGTGTGTTGTAGAGACTATTTGCCTCTCCATTGGTGTTGAGAAAGTTAGCGAATTGAAATATTTCTCGAACACAAGGGTCACTGCGCAATGAGACACAACTATGATTATTGGAGAAAATTAGGAATGGAGATCTCACCAGTCAGCGATGTCGATATGTAGTGCAGCGGACCAATCGCTGGAGCCGACAGTTGTGACCCGAAAGACGTACCGTCGAATATCACTGCATCTGACCCGGCAAAACAACAAAAATAATAAAACATTGGGGGCTCCCGGAAGCTCGGAAATGATAGGAGAGCATGTCACGATGTATTTCAACATATTCTTTTCTGTATCTACGTACTCAAAAATGATACCTTTAAACTCCTGAACAATTGCCAATTTCGTAGTCTCAACATTCTAAGCCTTTATCTTCCATTGCTTGTCTCTTCCGCTTAACTCGCTTTTTACTGGGACCGCGTGAACGATGGACTGTAGCCTGAGGAGGCCCTGACTGGGGAGCGGGGACTGATACACTACGCCCGATCGTACTTGGAGACTCAATTGGAGCCAACCGTGGAGGCCGGTTTAATTCAGGCAAGTCGGTCATAGCTCTGTCGAATAGAGAACGATCGAGTTCAGGATCTTGTAGGGTAATTGACGGGAGATCTGGGACTTGTCCCCTTCCAATTTGCTCATGATGTTCGCTCGTAGAAGAATCGGGTGAAAACGACACTGGGATACGTGGAGAGGATGAAACGAAGGGAATAGCTTCAGGTAACGCTAAAGGTTGCTCGACAGTGTAACTATTAGCTGACTCCAACAAAGCAGTTCTAGATGCATCCGGATATTTGCCTCCTATAGCCCTTGTCACATGTATCCCATCATCAGAGCTAGTCGATTCATCTTCTGCGGGCACAGTGAGACCCTTGTGGGTAGAAACAGAAGGCATGGCTTGTGACTCGGCTGAAGATATACCTGGCTCTTCTTCTGCGGGTACAAAAAGACCTGACTCGGTAGAACCAGAAGCTATGACTTGTGACTCGGTCGAAGACATACCTGGCTCTGTTTCCGCGGGCACGACGTGACCGTCCTCGACAGAAACAGAGGGTATGGCTTGCGACTCGGTCAAAGCCATACCTGGCTCTTCTTCTGCGGGTATAGTGAGATGTTGCTCGGTAGAAACGGGCGGTATAGCTTGTGACTCGATCGAAACAATGCCCGACTGTTGTTCTGTTGAAGCAACGATGCCCTCTATAGTTCCCTGTGGCTGGATTTGGGCATCAACAGTGGGCGGATACAGAGTTGTAACGAACCTCTGTATGTAATCTTGAAGCCCGCTGTTGAATGCAGCCAAGGTAGCGGCAGAATCTAGTGGCGAAGTTTCGAAAAGATTGGCTGATTGATTTGCGGCCGTGAGCAAACAATCACTTATTGCCACGCACAGTTCCGAAGGCGTCAGACGGCTGGCAACCTGTGAAGGCGGAGGCAATGACCACCAAGGTTCAAAGCGGGGAACTAATGAAGAGACAAGATCAAAGAGACCACTCCAGAAATTGTCCGAAAAGCGCTGGCCATAGACACGATAGTTGTTTTCGTGATCTTCAACATCTGGCACTACCTCTAAGAAAGCTTTTGTCGTGGGGTTACGTAGGTCCTTGAGGCGACGACGAGTGAACTCAAGAACTTCGAACTGGAGCTCATGAGATACCCTGCCTGCTTCCTCGCGGTTTATACTTTCCCTTGTCTCTCTCTCGTTCTGAAGTAGCCATAGTTCCGGTACTAGACCACGCCATAGTTGGGGTCTATTACTTCTGGTACGATCGGACAAAACCTCGGCGGCCGGATTGATCCAACGAACGACATGTTCCATGACCTGGCCCATCATCATTCCATCTGCCCTAGATATCTCCAGGATCTGATGCGTCTTGGGAAAGACAAATGTAGGCGAAGCCAAAAGAAATTCGAGCAGAGCAAGATAATTCTCATCACTCACTGTCGGTAGGAAGCCAGCACGACGGTCAGTTGGCTGGCGGCTTTCCTGTGCAGCGTCGGGATGATAGAAAAGATCCCAAAGATGAGATTCCCGACTGCTATTATCCTTGATCGACTGGACACTTTCAAGTCGTCTCCAGTCATCAATTTGAATCCCATGTCCGACATCATTTGGGAGTGTCGACAATACCTCGACCGCAGCCTTGATGGTACTGAACCAGTACTATATATCTTCAGTTAGTTATGGTCAAAAGTGATGATACATTTCAAGCATTTTGAATATACCGTATCAAGACGAACACCTGCCCTCCACGACCATGTATTGATGTTGAAAGATTGTTGACCCATGCTAGTACTGCACCAAAGTTTGACGATAGGTTTCCAGTGTGAGTTATTCCACAGTGTCATCAGGCGTGTCATCGGAAACGTGGCATCTTTACCTAGGCGTAAGATCTTACGAATCTCTTCCCTCAACCTCTCTCCAGCAAATCTGTCCAGTGACCTGGGATCTTTGGTTTCGGCGAGGACAAGTTGTAGCCATACAGCACCATGCCTATCGGGAAGGGCAAGATCATGACGATTGAGCTTCAGTTCACTAGCAAGTCTGAATGGAAGGAGATCTATAAAGTTTTAAATGCTGTCTCTACTAGAGAGTTATTATTATTCTTACCTTTATCGTATACCTTACAAGTCCACCAAAGCTCCGTTTGTGCAGCCTTAGTCAACCTGACGTACTCCCGCAGAGCACCAATCCGGTGCTGTCCCGATAAAACTTCAAGCTTTTCGGAATTTACATTTAGCCAGGCGTCGAATGAGGGAATAGTGTCCTTGTTGACCGGCGAGCCTGAGGATTCCAGGTATTCTTTCATCTTCTGCACAGAACTCGATGCACATGAGACTACAAGCTGATTTTTCGAGGCCGTACGTTCAAGTCTATCGTTACGAAATTGAGCACACAGATTTGCAACATGCCGTATATCAAGAGGTCGGTTTTGTCCGACCTCCCAGATACAGGTGAGCGCCGCAATAGGCATCTTGGCAGTTATTAGGAGATATTCTTCTGCCTCTTGTTCGATCGAATTTGAATCCTGGAAGGCGTCGTCTGTCGAGATATTTTGTGCAGTTGCTTTGCGCCGTTTGGGAGTCTGCTGGGTAGGTAAGTCGCCCGACTTGCGTTTCGCCATTGTAGTAAGTTTTTTGGAGATAGAGCAAGATAAATATAAAATCGGAATAACTTTTGGTAGTTAGGTTATCAGACGATAATAGAAATAACGAAGAACATAGGTGTTTGGTTTATATGTATGTATGTATGCATG
>MJMS01000173.1:7194-21884 GCA_002018275.1 Huntiella bhutanensis
GCCCTCCCAGTGCCCGTCGAGACTCATCATCCAGCTATGGCCCCAAAGACCGTCGTCACTCAGCCGGCCACCCACAGCATCTCTACTTCACTTCACGTCGTCCTTCTGTCAACTACAGTATTGCCTCATCCCGGCACGCCTCCACCACGTCGCCCATCCACACATCCCCGCTAAACACGTCTCCGCGGGCTTCAATAACCCCATCTCGTCGTGGCTCTGTAAGCCACTCACCACGAGCATCTGTCTCTCGTTCACCGAGTCCGACTTCAGCAGTTTCCGCAGCTTCACCCATCACGCCCGTCACACCCGTCACTGTCACGCCTCCTACTCCTATTATCTTGACCCCGGCCACTCCCACCGCTGAACCGCCCGCTACGCCCGTTCGGCATTTTGCGCACGAGTCAGTAGGTGCCGATAAGCCCCGTCGCAAGTCGTCTTTCTCTTCAGTTAAAAACTTCTCCTTCTCCAAGTATATTCGGCCTGTTGGCCTTCAGGCGAAGGAGCGCAATCGCAACAGTGTTACTCGTCATTAACGTACCCACACAGCTTGTTTGTTAGTTTATGTTCTTTGGGATTTCTTTTTGGGTGGTTTCTTTCATTGCGTCTATATATTTCCGTTTTCGTAATTACAAAAAAGTAGCCAATAATTAGGGCGGCGTTGGGGTTGGTTGGCATATCAATGCCTTGGTAGTCACTATAAAATACATCCGCTTTCAGTCATATTATGTAAAAATGCAACTCCAAACATTGGGTGAACCACCTGTATTACTTTAAATCTTTATACTTTTTTCATTTCATCATCAATCATTGGACTCGCTTCCGCACTCTTGCAGCTTCCTCATTCCGTCTGTGTGTCATCTCCCTTGCGAGCGCTGCGTAGAACACGATCTTGTGCCCGTGTGCGGCGGCGAGTCATCATAGGCGGAGGCAACGAGGCTTGAGTCTTGCGCTTTGGAACCGCTTTAGTACGTTTAGGTTGTTGTTTTGCGGCTTCTGTTACAACCTTGGCTGCTCTAGTCGACCGGGTTTTCCTAGTAGTCCGTATTTCTGGAGTCTTCGTTGTTTTCTTTGCAGCCGTCTTTTTTCCAGTTGACTTCTTGGCAACTGGCTTTTTAGCTGATGCTTTCTCGTTGCCATTGCTTGGTAATACCTCTTGGGTCAATGAATGGGTAATATCCAGAGCTTGGCTTGTGACGTCTTCGTCGATATCTTCCATGTCCTTGTCTTCATCCTCGTGAATGGCTAACGGCTTATCAGAAAGCATAGGTGTCGCACTAGGTTCAGGCTTAATCGCAACCGAGGTGTCCTTCTCAACTGCAGTGATAGTTTTTGTAGATACCATAGACTCGTCCGCAACATCGTCATCTTCCTCTTCCACAGTTGCAGGTCTAGTGCCAAGCTCTGATTCGTTCGTCAACTGGTCATCAGGACCCCACGAGACATTCGGTTTATCCTCCTCATCGTCCGATATCACAGAAGGAAGCTTAGGCAACTCCATGTCGTCTTCATCACGCTCAATAGTCGGATGAATGTACTCATCTTGTAGCCGTCGCATTTCCCGGATAGTGTTGACTGAAAGTGGTCGTTGTTGACCAAAGTGAGACATAGACTTGGTTCGTGGTTTAGAGTTGGACGAGGAAGCACCACCGCCATAAGATCCCAGCCCACCGAGCCCACCAAAGGCACTTATGCTACCATAGCCAGAATATCCCCGACTATATGGCCGACTTGCACCACTGGTCATAGGACCAACAGGCGAATTTTGGATGAAAAACGGATTTTGTGTCCACGACAGTGTTTTGCGATGTCCCTTGACACGCGGAAGCTGCGTAGAAACTAAACTTGAAGCAGCAAACTTGTCAAGTGACTCGGCCACGGAAGCACGGCGTGCTTTTTGCGTCATCGGTGGCAACATATTTGTTGACATCCGTCGGGAAAGTTTAGTGTTTGGCTTGAAGGGATCAAACTTGAACGGTCCGTTCTCAACAGTAGACTTGGGATCAATCAGCACAGATGAAGTGCGCGAGACTGACGCCGTGTGAGGCGTCTCCAATGGGGGCCCTCTCCGAGACGCAGGTGGTGGAGAACAGCGAGGGGAGCAAACAGCAGATGACATTGCAGATGTCACAACAGACCCGGCTTGATACGATACCCCCGATAGTGGAGCCGGGGGTAGAATTTCAGAAACTACTCCATAGCCCGCCGGAACAGAGTTGTTAGATTCTGACTGAGCCGGTGAAACTGCTGGAATATTCCCGCATTCTCGGTTAGGCTGGATACTTTGGCAAACCGAAAATGTGGGCACTGAGGTTGGAGGATTAATCGGCCGTAATCCTGTTTCAAATGCAAAGCGAGTGTTATCCAAGACAGCGTAGCCATTGATTGCAGACCCCCCATTGATTTCAGGAAGTCCAAGATCCGGCTTCTTGCGCTTAGTAGATTTGCGCTTTGGTTTAGATGATGTTGGCCCATCAACTACCGAACTAGAATCCAACCCAGGTTGGTCACTCATGATAGCACGATCACCGGGTTCTACAGACCCTGTAGGGGTGACACTAGACGAGTTATTCTTGGAAGCCCTCTGTGAAGACCTAGCCTCTTTCCCAGCTGCACGAGCTTCGGCCTTGGCAGCTCGTTCTGCAGCTTTAGCTTCCAACTTTGCCTCCTTCTCTGCAGCCCTGGCTTCGTCTTTCGCAGCCTTCTCTGCTGCCTTAGCAACGGCTTTAGCCTCAGCCTTGGCTTCTTTTTCTGCTGCTCTTGCTTCAGCCTTAGCCTCTTTCTCGGCAGCCTTAGCTTCCTTTTCAGCAGCTTTCGCTTCGGCTTTTGCTTCAAGAGCGGCAGCCTTTGCAGTCTCACGCTGCCTCCGCTTCCACTCCTCTTCCTCACCCATTGGAACCCATAACAAGGGAATGCGGTCTTTAATGTCTATTACCCAGGCATCACAGTCCCAAGACACCCAGTAGTCAATAATATCACCCCAGATGCTGTCCGGTGGCTTGGTAAAGTTAACAAACACCACATGGCCTCCCTTGGTGTGTACGGCCTTGGCAAACTCACGCACCATAATTTTCAAGCCATGCACACGCAACGAAGTCCCCATAATGATCATCATATCTGGAGCAGCACCGAGATCTCTGGTAACGATGGGGTGAATCAGTTCCGACTTGGGGTGGTCTTCGCCGTACAAAACGATATCTGGACGAAGCTTCCCGATACCAAGGGCACGTTTTCCCCTCTCCTTACGTGCTTCTGTGGCTCCGGTGCAGTGGGGGCAATCTGGTTGTTCTCCTGCCATAGTTTCATCCTCGACCTGGTCCCACTCACAAGTCTTTCCACAGACAAAACAGCGCAAGTAATGTAAAGAGCCATGGAGATATACACACTCAACGCCAGACTGACATTCTGGCTTCTTGATGCTGTTAATCATCTTATCAGAGTCATCCCCATCTGGCTGCGTAGCACACGTAGGGCTACCTGATGCATGCGACAAATCGGAAGGAAAGCTTGTGAGCCGTGGCAGTGGCTGCGAAGCGGGCAAGCGGACCTCACACTCGTCCGAGGAGTTGTCTTGTGAGTCCATAGAACCAGGCTCCATATTTGCCATGCTTTCAGCTCGTTGGAGTGTAGTTTTGCGCGTGAACCGGCTACGTGACCCTGGTCCTTTCTCCAACTCCGTATTTAAGCCAACCTTCTCTTCGATCATGTCTATGTTTTGGGTGTAGCAACGGACTAACTTTCCGCGATCCCGTAGGTGGCTGATAAACTGATGTGAGGGTGTTGGGCGGGCTTCACGGACTTTCTGTCGCAAAGTTGTCGCAAACGTATAAAACACCGAAGTACGAAGGGGATCTGACCAAATTTGGGCGTCGAATAGATCCTTTCCTTTTATGTTCGGCAGTGCGCGAGCCAAAAATGCCGATCTAGGACCATCATCTTCGCCTTCTACTTCTTCTTCTTGGCACTCATTTTCAACCTCTTCTTCTCCCTCAGTCATATGGATATCTTTGCCTGCCTGCATGTAATCATCATATGAATCCCATGCACCAGTAGGCGGAGACGACAACGGACTAGAAAGAAGCGCACTGGCCCCCAATGAGATTCGTGATACGGGGCCAGCTGGCCGAGGATTTGGAGAAAACGGGAGGTCCATAGTAATACCATCAGCCCGGAGCTTCTGGGCCGCAGCGGCTAAATCAGAAGCGGTTGTGTCGACGGGGGTTGTGTCCTCTGATTCGTTTTTTGTCTGGCAGGTGGTCTCATCTGTTGTGACCACGGGGCTGGATGTTGAGAGGCCGGTCCGTTGTCTCTTTCGGGGCTGTGGATCGGGGTACTCGGTATGGTCACGGCTGGCAGAAGCATTGGCGGCAGCATCGAATTGAGCCTGGATTAGAGAGTACAATCCATTCTCAGAGCGGAAGTCCTAAGTCGTGTGAAAAGAATAGACTGTCAGTATCATGTAGATAGAAGACATGTTGGAGTAGTATGTCCGACATACCGGGATGCCTGAGTTAGTGCTGATGCCAGCGCCAGTGATAACCACCACACGCTTGGCCCGCAGAAGCGCGTTTGCGACATCTTGGAGTCCGCTGGCCGCGGACGGCGACACTTCGATGGTCGGCATAGTGACTGGTTCAAATCTTCATTCGAATATACTCCAAGTGGTGACAGGCCGTAAGAGAGTGAAATCGGTCGGTAAGGGGCGAAGAGTAATGGGAAAAAAGGATCTAAACAAAACGAAAGAGAGCACAAGGAGGTATAGCCACACAGCAGATGCTGAAAAAGCCAACACAGAAAAATATCCGGACGATGTCGCAAAGGAATGATTATCGGATAGACCCAGTCGCAGTCGCGATGACGGGATAGCGTCAGTTAGCGGGAACTCCAGGTGCCTTCCAATTGGCCGGTTGGCTTTTAAGACAATGGTCTGGGGGTAGGATAAAACGAATGAGATAGAAAGTAACGCTGGAAGATGATTCTCAAAGGATATGTATGTTCCTATGTCCTGCGGAAAAGTCACAAAATTGAATGATTTGTATACTTTGCTATTTCCTTGGACGACTCCGAAAATCAATCACCTAATTCGAGCTTTATATCTGCGGAAAGAACCTCTAAATCAAACAACTGAATCTGCAGCTACTCAACTTCATCCTCGACATGTATCGATACTCCGATATGCAAAGCCCAGTATGGGGGCCCTGTGCTACAGGCCTGTCATGCGCTGATATAGTGCGCAAGACAAACCCCAAGGCCGGCCTATCTTATATTGTCCGTACATAACCCACATTCCACTGATCGCGACGCGTACATAGTTCGATTAGATGACGGTAAAAGCGCGGTGTTACTTGCCGAATCAGGGTTAACAAGCTGAACCTTGGATTTTCCAGATCAGGATATTGGGGAGCATGTGCGTGGGTTAATAACCCTTGTGCTGGTTGGAAAATTCGGATCGAGAAAAATGGTAGTCGCGGTAAAAGGGGATGGATAACTAAACATATAGAAGAAGAAATCAAAAAGGAGGAGCTTGAGTTTCTTTGTTGGCTCATGCACAATGATGTCACTAGCTAGGATAGACCACTTTGGCCCGGAAGGGTATGCTCTGGCGATAATTGATTTGGTTCAATAGAAAAGAGAAATGGAATGACAAGAAAACTAAACAATCCCTTGTTCCAGACCACCTTATTGGCATAGAGCTCAAGTCTTTACCTTTGAATTAAATAGCCAAAGACTTCTTCTTGATAAACTTGCTTGGTGGGTTACATTGAACAGGAACTATGGATTAAATGGAACAGGACGTGACAAATGTGTTGTGTTGGGCCGTGATGGATTAGGTGTGACGATTATTGGGCATCAAGAATGATGACCTTAGACTGCTATTGCAGGATTCGTCTGTGAGGCCCGGTAGTATGATTTTCGGCAGCTGGTTTCGTTGTATACATATAAGTACCCAAATTAAGATATCTGCAGATGACAAGCTCTCCGACGCATTGTATGTATCACAATCATACCCTAGGCATTGAGTCGGCTGGTTCACAAATTGGCTGCCGACAATCGAAGGTGGGGGATGGCTACGTCACCATCGGAATTGGAGGTTTTATGCGGCACAACCAGTCAGACGTGGGAAACCATTGGTTCTCAAACCCAGTGTGTGCATATCATGGGTAAATCACAGATTACTGGTCATCGTGCCTTAGCTTACAAAATTCCCCAAGTCGGCTGATCCTTTTGGGAAAGGGTTCCAAGAAGTTATTTCCCTCCTCAGCCTCGAGCTAATGCGTTGATGATAGCTCCTACCCAAAGTTTGCAAACCCACGAACTACACACTTATTTTGTGGTTCTGTCGTCTCTGTCGTCGTTTATATTATCGTCCTAAACCGTCTGATTCTTCGAACCGTGCGCTCAATCGATGTCGGCACGTAATAAAAAAAGCACCACCTAATACGAAGCAGTTCCTTGTCTTCCTGTGCCTTGTTCACCTTCTGGGTCTAGCCTATATATATACACATTTAGCTGCCCCGCCATTTGTTCCGTCTTGTTATAACAACAACGAGTGTTTTCCTTTCTTTTGAGACTTTGTTCTTTCTCTTCAACAAAGTTAATCTACGCCTTATTTGGCCGACAAATATATTTCGAGACATCTTTTGTTTTCAAAAGGAACTAAAGCCGATAAGCCCTTTGCCGTTATCTTACAACTAGTTTGGTTATTACTTGCCGCCTTTTCTTTGCCTTGCTATCCAATTGTGTTAAAGCATTTTCGCTCTTGTCTTCACAAAGACCCCGCTCCGCCAAGCTAGACCATCTGCCATCTGCCATCCCTGACCAGAGCTGTCTTGCTCGCCATATTTATTAACTTGTTCCCTTGCGACCAATTTCATCCTTTTTCTTACTTTCTTTTCCGACCGAGCAGACAATACCTAAACCACTTTAACAAGTACACTCCGTTCAATAACCTTCAAGATGGCCGAGTTCGTGCGCACCGAGATTTTCGGCACTATGTTCGACATCACGTCCCGGTAAGTTCATTCGTCTCTGAGTAATTGATATTTAAAGCCGTCTTTTCTTGGAAAGCCGATACTGACAACTTCCTATTGTGATACAGATACAGCGACGTCCAGCCTGTTGGAATGGGCGCCTTCGGACTCGTGTGGTAAGCTGGCGAACACGCTGCCCCTGCCGTTAAACCCCGCATTCGTACAACATCAGCAAACTAACCAATGCGTTGTCGTCGCACATGATTATAGCTCGGCTCGCGATCAATTGCTGAACCAAAGCGTTGCCATCAAGAAGATTGTCAAGCCGTTCAAGACGGATGTGCTTGCTAAGCGCACTTACCGCGAGTTGAAGCTTTTGATGAACCTGAGACACGAGAACGTCATCAGCCTTAACGACATTTTCGTTTCGCCTAATGAGGATATGTAAGTGATATTGGCTGTCAATTGCTCTATAGACCGGGTACACTAACTACTCAATCTGCAGTTACTTTGTCACAGAGCTTCTGGGTACTGACCTTCACCGCCTCTTGACGACTCGTCCTCTAGAGCCGCACTTCATTGTGTACTTCACTTACCAAATTCTGGTATGTCTAAGAGGCTACCTACCTTGTCGCTATGCGCTTTAACATACTAACACTACATAATAGCGTGCCCTCAAGTTTGTGCACTCGGCTGGCATTATTCACCGTGATCTCAAGCCCAGCAACATTCTTATTAACGAGAACTGTGATTTGAAGATTTGCGACTTTGGCCTTGCTCGTGTCCAAGACCCCCTCATGACCGGATATGTTGCCACTCGTTACTACCGTGCTCCCGAGATCATGCTCAGTTGGCAAAAGTACGACGTGGCTGTCGACATCTGGAGTGTGGGATGCATCTTGGCTGAAATGATTAACGGTGCGCCATTATTCCCCGGCAAAGATCACGTCCACCAGTTCTCGATTATCACGGAGCTGATTGGAAACCCGCCCCCGTACATCATTGAGGGCATTACCAGTGAGAACGTAAGAAGGAACTTTATTAATCTTTTTAGGACGCGGGCCTTGGAGCCTTGGATGCTAACCATGTTTTTGTTTGTCTCGTTTTTAGACCCTGAGATTCGTACAGTCACTGCCACACCACGATCCCGTGCCTTTTGCCGGAAAGTTCCCAAATGCTTCCCCCGAAGGTATGAGTTGAATGATTTATCCTCCGCCAAACCAGAACAAACACTAACATGCGCATATAGCTTTGGACATCCTCGAAAAGTTCCTTGTGTTCGACCCACGCAAGCGCCTGACGGCTGCTGAGGCTCTTCAACACCCCTACCTCCAAGTTTACCACGACCCGGATGACGAGCCGGTTGCGCCGCACCCATTCGACTTCGAAGACGGGATTAGCGCGCCAGCGGACACTTGGAAGTTGAAGATGTACGCCGATATTGTTGCGTTCCACAACAACACACAGATCAATTCTACTGGTGAGAACGGCAACTATGTCGAGGGCCAAATGGACCCTTCAAATGATTATTCTGGCCCTAACAACTACTCGGGATAATCGCCCGCGCGGCCCCGTCGACAGAAGAAGTGACTACTGCCGAGACCACTGCTTACATTCAGGGCATGGCTCATGCCATGCATGAGAACTACCTGACTCTGTATCGCCAGCTTGAAGAAAACTCTCATGAGCAAGACCCTAGCCTGGGCGCGCCTTTGAACCCGATGCCGGCTAATGAGAGCGCAATTTAAAGAGAGGAGTTTGTTGGAGTTTCCTTTTTTTTGGTTGGAATAGTGTCGGACAATGTACCAGAGGGCCGTGTGTTTATCGGGTAGGATATGGAGATGGAAACTGCGCGGGCCTTTTGGCTCCTAACGACGCTCATGACGAATATTTGCTAGATATATCTTTATGTTGAAGAGAAATCACAAACCTGATTATCCAATTCCTTGGGGTTAAACCGAGTGATGTTAGGGTTTTGTCAGGGGGGTATGATGTGGGGTTCAAGGCTAGGTGGGGAAACCAAACCTAGGAGGAGAAAACAAGGATATGTTGGTGATTCGACAAGACTGACAGCATGATTGTTAGTATTAGGTTTTTAAGGGTTCCATTGAGAGTCAAACTAGTAATTTAGAATAATGTATGTATCTACAGATGGTACAAATAGACATTCTAAAGACAACATATCTCCCGACGCCACTGTTTCTGCGCCTTCCGCCTTGTTGACCTGCCACCATTAATTTCGTTGTACTTTTCCTTCTTTTGCGGGGTCTCAAGTTCACGGCGGTCCCTCTAAAAACGCCAAGGCCGGGGGGAAACAGAGAGCCAAAGCTAAGTTAAGAGGGAAGACTTAGGATGAGGCGGGACTTGTTTTAAGGTTTTTGTTCTTTTTCAGTTTCTTTCCTGTTACTTCTTTTGGACGTTACTTTGGCTTTTCAAAGCTGATATTACTCCCCTTTCTTTACTATATATTCCGGTTACACTGGACACCTGGTTCCGGCTAACGACGACTACGAATCCCACGACTGCTTATGACCACGACGAGATACTTTACTTTCTGACGCTCCCTCGATATATAACCCGACCCTACCAACATAATGATCAGCGACGAGCCCATTGACCCTTGGGCTGACCCGCATTTGGCCACTCCACCACGTCAACTTAGCCCTTCACCTTCTCCTCAGCCACCATCTCCTTCGCCTTCACCTCCGCCACAACCGGTTTCTCGGGAGTCTTCCGGGGCTCCGCCAAAACTTACCCCGGTGAAGGTCTCTTCAGCTCACGCCGACTTGGCACCAGGGATTCTCTCGCCCATTGAACGACACATGCCCGTTTCCTCTTATGATGCTGGCTTCACTCCACTTGTCTCCGTGGTTGACTTTCATCATGCTCGCGGACCCGAGGTGGAACATTGGTTTGGAGCTGAGGGTGACCCAACTGAAGATTATGGATGGGGGTTACTTCCGTTTATGGCCTTGAGTGATGGCGCGCATGCGTAAGTTGAACGTTCATGACCCCCCAGACAGTTATCCTAGCTAACATGTGATTGCCCGATAGCTCATCAGAAGACTTCTCATACTTTACCCTCCTTCGCCCTTCTAATGACACCGGCCCCGCTACATCCCTTTTCGGCATCGCCTGCACCCGTCAACTCGATGCCACCGCTCTTATAAACCGCCCACCCGAGGTAACCCGGTCCACCGTTCAAAAAGCCGTCGTCGTAATCACCGACAGTCCTCAACACTTTGGCATGCTCCGGGAGCGTCTAAGCATCGTAACACAAGCCTGGTTTGCCCAATGCGATTTCACCGATGTTGAAATCCTCGTTGGCTTGCAAGAGAGCTTGGCTGATCAAAAAAGCCGGGGTATGATGGATGCGAATTTGGATGGGGGTGACCAGTACCTTGGGCTTTCGCTGCGCGAGTTTGTACATGAATTTAAGTGGCAAACGCTTGTGTTGCTTAAGTGCTGTTTGTTACAGCCTAAGATGTTGTTCTTTGGAACGCGGTGCGACCGCCTTTGCATGGTGCAGTTCTGTCTTATTTCCTTGATTCCACGGCTTATTCGGAATCTGCAGGACTGTGCAGACCCAGCGCTTAATAATTATGAAAAGACACTCACCCGTGCTGTGTCCTTTAAGTCGTCTGATCGTGGGAGTAAGTTGGCTTTTACTGGTTTACCACTTCAAATCTTTGGTACGGGTGCCTTGTTTGGACCTTACACGCCGCTGCAGCAGCTGGATCTGCTGGCGGACAAGGGGACGAAGAGTTACATTGTTGGAAGTACCAACAGTCTGCTTTTACAGCAAAGAGACCGATACTCTGATATCCTAATTAACCTCGATGAGAACTCAATCAACATATCCTCGCCATCTCTGCGGTCTGCCCTCAACCTCACATCAGCCGATCGCAAATGGATTGACTTTATCGTCCAATCTGTTAACGACACCTGGGATGATGCCAACCCTGCAAACCCCACCACGCTGCAGTATCAGGGTTCCGAAACCTTTATCCGCATGCAATTCGAAGAGTACATAATTGGCATGCTTTCTTCTGTTCGCTACCACCACTTCCTTACTCGCCACCCCGCCCAACGCCTGCCCCATATTGACGGCGATCCATCTTCTGACTACGGCAATGAGTTTGTAGATGCCTGGTCACGTACCGAAAACCACCGCATGTGGCTTTCTTACACCGACGACGCCCTATTCGACCTGATGCCGCCAAAGCATCCATGCTCGGGAAACACTACCATTGACGAGGTCCAAAGACGGATATCTGAGCAGGTTAAAGAACTGCACTTGGATGAGAAGCTCAGTCAGGGGAAAGAAGCCATCGGTCGCAACTGGGCTGCTGGTAAAGACCGTGCTAGTCAGGTAGTCAACCGATTATGGAGTGACATGGACAGTCTCCGCGACACCCAGAAGAAGCGTGAAGATGAAGAGCAAGAGAAAGAGAAGGAGAAGGAAGACTCTAAGGACGGCACAAAAAGTAACCGCCAAAGCATGTCTCTTGAAGGGATGTCCGTCGGCCAACGAGCCAGCTCGTATATGAACAGCTGGACCTCATGGGCCGGTGAAAAGCGGAAAACATCGTCTGGATGGTCTTTTGGTCGGGGTAAGGCTTCCACCACTGCCAATACTCCAGCTTCGGGGTCGCCAAAGATACCTGGGACACCGACTAGTACTGCGTCCCCCCGAGGTTCGTTGGCACTGGGCTCTGGAAGCTATCGCTCTTTGCATGCTCCACATTTATCAGGGGGTAGCGAGTATGAGTTGGGCGTTGATGTTCGATCGAGCGACGAGGAGGATGAAGATGAAGAGAAGGACAAGGTTAAGAAGTAGAGTGGTTTTAATTTATAGACATACACAGTCTATTCCCACAATACAGTAATAGGGAATAAGCACATTGAGCACTTAATATGATCACCTCTACCCCGCGAAGTAGGGACGCGCCGTGTAACCAGCCTTGTGAGAACTACATGCGTGATTTCATTGACATACCGATTTCAGTTCTTTCCTGAAATTCTATGCTCTAAATTTAGCGAAGGTTGATTCTGTAGTAGTTGCTGGGCCTGCGTATCTGCTGACGGTCCTGTTACACTAAGATGAGATCTGGTGGTGGTCTATGTAAGTGGCCCGTAAGCAGGATTATCATCCGACGTATGCATTTGGATGATACTATTGTAAGATATCACCTACCATCTCCACTGAAACTGCAGGGCGGCTATGTACGACTGGGATGAAGTGTGGAGTAATCCTTTGAAGAGCACATGCATTCCTATAAATATGTTGAAGTACGTTGTATGGGCACTACCAAAGGAGATCTCAGAACGACAAGTTATTCTATAATCTCATTTTCTACTCATACAACCCCACGATGGTTTCCTGGAAACCCAAATTCCTTAAAAAGAAATCGGAGCCTGCTCCAAACTACCGCTTACACAAGCTTATCGACCCGGCAAAGCTTCGTCAAACTCTCATTTCTCCAGTGAACATTGAGGGGGTCTCCTACGCCGCAAACAAAGAAAAGTTTATGACCATCTCTCTACCACTACTTGAATATTCGCCGCCATCACTAGGTATTGAGGGAAAGTCCAGCGATGCACAGAATGTGGAGCTTCTTCGTCAAGCCATGTCAGCTCCGGTTGAAAAACCACCTGATTCAGACCTCACTATCATGCAGCAGTTTGAAAAACCTAAATGGTTGGGTGTCAGTACTCGGGGTGTTTGCCAGAGATGTTTCCCGTTGATATACTCGATCAATGCCTATTTCCATGAATATGGCCGCGAGGACCAAGGGAGCGGGACTCATTATCCTTGCCATATTTGTCCTCTTATACCGAATTCCATCTTATCGGTGGCGGACTGGAAAAAGAACGTTTCGATGGCTGATATGCCGTTTTGGGAGCAGGGAGACGGGGTCACGGTCCGGGTGAGTGTCGGGGAGCGCTCTTATAAGTTTGTGGTCAACGGTGCGAGACAGCTGCAACAGATTGTTGAGCATCCACCTTTGGACTTCGACCCACGGATGGCTATACAGTGGATGAAGATCTGCAAATGCTTCGGAGGGGGAAGTAGGAAACCAAACCAGGCCCTGAAGTTCCCACCATCGTTCCGTCTCATTGACTTGAATACCATGGCTCTAGTAACCCCTCCTGCCGCGAAAATACCACCATACGTTGCTCTCAGTTACATGTGGGAACCCGACCACGCCGGCCCAGACGCTACTTGGAAAACAGTCATGTCGAACTATCCTCATCTCACACAGCCTGGCGGTCTTTCCAAGCTTGAATATACACAGATGATCAACCAAGCCTTCAATATTTGCCGTAAGTTGAACACGCGGTATCTCTGGCTCGATCGCCTCTGTATTATCCAGGACAGCAACGACGATAAGAAAGAGCAAATCTCATATATGGCTGCCATATACTCTTTATCTACTATCACCCTCTGTCTTGCCGCCGACAACAATAGCCACGTCCCCTTTCCATGGCCTACAAAACAACCCGCAGAGAAGCGTCTTGGCGTCCATGAAGTATCAGAGCAAATCGCAGCAAGCCGCTGGAACAACCGTGGTTGGACCTTCCAAGAAGGTCAGCTATCTTCCAGAGCCTTATTTCTCACAGGCAACGTTGCGCTGTGGCGATGTGCATGTGGCATGACTAGCAGCCACCACTGGGATGATAAAGACCTAGTGAAGTTTGCCCCGCATGGACAGAGAATCGGCCGGCCGCACCAGGCGGCTACATCACTGGCTATCAGCCAAGCATCAGGGGGCTCAAGGACAGAGCGTTTTGGGAGGCTGATAGAGGATTATTGCAGACGGGAGTTTCGATTTTGGTCAGATTCTGGGCCGGCGTGGTTGGGAATGGCGACGTATTCGGCACAGGTGGGTGTTGTTTTTCATCACGGTGTACCCGAGTGTCGGTTTGTGAATTCTCTTTGCTGGAAGAGAAAGAATCGCAATAATCCGCTGGACCCACAGATGCCTACTTGGTCATGGCTATCTGCGAACGAGGGTGGATCTTTGTCGTTTCTTTCAAGCGCAGAACCTCTTTTGGCGGTCCCGATGTGGATTCGGGTGGACAGGTGGCTTCGTCAGGTCGAATTTGAGCCTGAGCAGATGGGAGAGGCTCCGATGAGGTATATAGGTAATGACGCGTTCCTTATGGGTCTTAGACAGTTCCTTGCTGTTGAGGCACCCGTACTTGGACAAAAGGAGATCGATAGCACTAAAAGTGAGCTCGGCCAAGCCTTTCTTGCGCATTTCGAAGTGACCCCGCAACAAGGAGATGTCTGTGTCTTTTTGATGGCTGAGAGTAATACCATTTTTGGTCTTATTCTTAGACCTTTAATGGGAAGGAAGACTATGCATGAGGGATATCGTTTGATGAAGCGTGAGGGGACTTTTAAGGTTCCGAAGCAGACGTATCAGAGTTGGGACTGGAAGACGACTGCCAGGGTTATAATCGTCTAGATAGTGATTTAGATGCATGATAAGTTGAAGAAAATGCAGGTTTGGTATTAAAGAAGTTATACTCTATGTGATAGAGGTGTATTGGATGGAATGGAGTCTAACTTGGTTATCTATGTGAGATTCAAAAGTGTGAGCTATGACCTATAGTTTTCATCATTTGAGCATACAAGTGCTTCCTGATGGTAGGACAAGGTACGTGTCAGCCGCTGTGACAAACTAGGAGGCATCAGCATACCACTGCGCCAAA
>MJMS01000174.1:1860-12423 GCA_002018275.1 Huntiella bhutanensis
GAGGGGGGTTGGGGGTACTTACGTCAGTGCCGACCATGATTAATTAAACGAAGCGGTAGTTGTTAAAAGTTTGTATTTTCTGAATGTGCGAAACAGTGCGATCCTTTTGATGATAAAATCTCAATGGAAAACGTAGCAAGTAAAAACGTGGACAGTATTCAGTTGCGTATGTGTAGAAGTAAACAAAAGAGAAAATGGACTAGCGACAGCGATGAGCGAAATCATGACTACGACCCAGGCAACGCCCACTGTTTACCCGTGGGTTAGCCTCCTCCTCCTGGGTTAGCTGAGCACGTGTGGGTTACTTCTCCGTACGCGGGTTATCTCGGGGTTACTCGTGGGTTAGTCTTCAAGAACGCTTTCGGTAGTTGCCAAAGGGGTATGCCAGAGGATACACATGCCCTGTGGTGCCAGTGAACGTATAGAGACTCACCCGTTGCTGCAGGCTATAAGTGCCTGGCTGTTAGGCCATACAAACAGCTAAAGCCAGGTGCTCAGTGGAGCCCATACCACTGGTAGTCACTGCCATTGCCTCCATAGGCACTACAATGCCCTTCACACGCAACTGGGTAGATTCCGGAGTCGAGAATTCATTTGATGTCAAGTGGAGAGCCCGCTCTTTGCAGAGTGATGATTACTCTAAGGTTGGATACCTCAACGCAAATAATCGCATAGGTGAGATCAATCCCTTTTATATCTTCCGAACAACTGTCAATACCGAATCCATGTTATCGAACGACATTCATTCTATATTCCGACACATAAACATGAACACAATAACCAACAACAAACAAATTAAAGCGCAATTCTTCTCTATTCTGGCCAGTGTATTTGTTGACTACCGCAACCGTTTAGTCACACTAACACATTTTTCCTTTGTTTTAGCCTGGCTGGTTATATAGAACTCGCTTTGCTCGTACACACATACCACGACTTGTACCACGACTTGCACCACGACTTACACCACGAGTTATCCTACGTTATCATTAGCCATGTTGCTAACCCCAGTCACGGTTACACCACGAGGCCCCACAATCCTGTCGCATCCCGCACTGTGCCCTCGATCCTATGACGTCAGACACCTGCATCGATCCCTGCGGTTTCCCATCAGTCTCGCCGATCTGAGAATGTTGTATTCAATTGCCCGACGTATTGTTGCTATCCCGAGATAAAAAGGCTCACTGTGATCCGTTTCAACCTCACTGGACACCCTTGTATAATTATCCGAGCTAGGAAAACGGGTATTGCGCAGATCACACGAGCATTACTGACTAAGCTCGTTGTCGTTCGTCGGCATGAATGCAGGCTACTCTCTCAAGCCAGAAAAGTGTTCACACCGGAGGCGCTGATTGCGTACGTTGTATTTATTCATTGACCTTACAACAGCTAAATATGGTGTGTCAAAAGTAGGACATCTAATCCCTTCACTATATCATGATACCCCCCACCCCTTGTTCATCTAACAATGCCAACAGCCAAGCCTAGTGTAAAATGACCGTTCGGAACGAAGAATTCTCTTTCAACGAGTCGTACCCAAAGAACGGACGTTAGACCAGTCTCCGTCGGGTTGGGCTCTTGACTAGACGGTGACGCTTTTGCTTCTTAGCTAATGTTGGTGGTGGTAGGTCGGGTGCCTTGCGCCATTTATACATGAAGCCAGATTTCATTTTTGTCCATAGCTTCCGAAGCCCCTTCCTCTTTACATCCCCCAAGTCTTGAATTACCTTTGGGGATGTTACTAGTGTACTATTCGGATACCCAGAGCGCTTGGGTCGGATGGAACTGGGAAGACGTAATGTCATTGGTGAATGGTGAGATGTGCTCTGCTGGGCCCACTTGGCAGCCCATCTTTGGGGTACCGTCCATCTTCCGAGACGTCGCCTCTTTAGAATTGTCAAAGTTTGAATTGCCAATGGCCGTATTCTAGCCAGGTGATCCAGAAGGTGGGTATTCTTTCGGGGCGTCCAATAATGACCAATACGACGAGCGTGGATAATGCCATCACCAATGACAATCCCGGTAGGAGTAAAAGGTTCAATTGCAATACAGTAGGTTTGTGAATGGTATTTCATCTGAATCGGAACTCCCAACCAGCTTGGGCTGACACGACACGGATTACCATCACTGTCTGCCAATAGATGAGCGGAAGGTTCGACACGCCAAACTCTAGCTCTCATAAGAAGTTGATGATCAGAAAGCTGATCGAATATAGCTGTGGGGAGGCTTATTTGCCGAATTAAAGAAATTCGTTTTTGTGATATCGTATGAGTGTGTAACGCCTTGCATCTCACTCGACCAGTTATCACATGCCGGGGATCCCATAGTACTCCACAAAATAAATGGGCCCAGGACCAGGTAGGGAACTGATTGATGGGTGGTTTGAAGCTAGGAGGAGTCCACCAACCAAGACTGTACTGGATCTTGTCCGTTGGAATCCCAAACACATGCTCAATTCCCCGCGTATTGAAAAGACCAGTAATTGCGTTGATTCTATCGGTGGAAACAGAGAGCTCACGCGTGGAATACTCCTTCACCAAATCAAATTGTGACCTCGACTTGGCCGTCTTGCATTCAGGTCGGCACTCTGGCTCTTGTGCAATATCTGCATGATGATATGCGACCATTGGACAATTGATGTGCCATAGAATTGTTGAATCAGTAAGATAGAGTCGCCGGGCAGAAAGATACTCTTCCTGCATTGTCCATCCCCTTCGTTTCCATTCTGGTTCGCCGTCTTTCAGATATGTGATATTGTTTGCCACTCCCCAACATCCGTCTGTTGACGGTAGTTTCAATTTGCCATCAAAATCCCGAGTATACCCTGGAATTCCAGAGTGTATGTTGTGTCTCAGCGCACAAATGAAAGTCACATAGGAGTTGGTATAAATGTCTCCCATTGCATGAATCTGTTCGGCCTTTTCATTCTCATCGCCTTGCATGATACAATATCTATCAATCCAAATGTATGGGATATCGAGAGCCTGGGCCATATTCATGCAGTCATACAGCGTTTTGGACATTGTCTTTGTGGACAAGGAGCCATCCTGCGAAAACTTGTCTTTGGTTTCCGCGGTAAGCATGCTCTTGTCTTTGGAGTCCCATCTGTAGCTAATTGCAGAGTATCGGACATGCTTATTTCCGATATCCACAACACATCGTTTGTTGACGTCAATGAGACGAAATGATGAAGGATATTCTACGGGGTTTTGTTAGTTTTGAGTCTCATCATCGCAAAAGGAGTTCTTACCTGCAGTTTGTTGCAGATTTTCTACGGGGTATTTTTTGAACTGCCTCTGAATGTGTTGTTTGATGACGGCAACATTAGAGCGACGAAGTTCGTGATACCCTAACCCAGGTCCGTTGACGTTATTTAATGGACATAATTTGACGTCGAACCAACGCCAATTCGAGCCTTGCTCCTGATCGTCCCATTGGACGGTAGCCTTGATGGGAAAAGAATTTTTGAATTCTATTGCGCCACTCTTAAATTCCGACCATTCGATGTTGACCTTTTGGATTCGTATGCGCTTATGGCCATATTCACGTATGCGTAACAATATAGGTTTTGCCAAGCCGCAACACACCTGACAATCTGGAGAAAATCCCAATAGTTTGAAGCCCGTGTGAAAGTGATTGATGGTGACCAGCCACGGACAACTTTGATCATAGCCAAATGACATTGGGCAGTTTGTCAATTGCTGCATTTCATCTTCGTCGTCAAATGACCACCAATCCGGGCGGTCGAGCGTGTAAGACATTGAATACCGGGCCCGGGATTGAACCTTTTGATCTTCATGGCACTCTATGCAGTCCTTAACAACCATCTTACTGGTTATGAATTCAGTGCAAGGTGAACACCACTTTTGATCCCTAGCGACCTTTCCGACTACTCGACGATGATATTCGGCGCATGTTTCTCTGCCATCACCTTCCATTCGCTTATGGATGGTTCCATTGCGTCGCTAAAACGGTTAGTTGATTGCTGCTAGAATCATCTTATCGATGTCTATCCCGGGGAGAATCGCACCTCTTCAGTGGTGTTAAAAGACAATGCATAAATACAAGACCTACTCGTATCTTCCCAGTACTCTGCACGCTCAATTTCTAAAGTGATTACTTCGAACATTGTCTGAAACATCAACAATGAAAACAACTTCTATCTGTGTAGAAGTGCTTACAGATGGTCATTTTGCAGTTCCGTTACATTGTGGACGTGTTATCAAGAGCCGGCCTATTTTCGGGAAATCCCCCCCTATTCAGACACATGTGTGTCCATATTTTCAAGGCAAAACGTAAATCTGCAGTAGGCAGCCTATTCTCGTCATCCTTCGTGTTAAGCGAATACATCTCGCATTTTGACCTATGAAAAGCATGCCGGAGATATTGCAAATGTCATCGTGCTTTTGCGCCGAGCCATAATCCTGACATTCGGGAACCAGGACCGGGATCTCGAAACAGTGTATTAGGGTTCATATACCCTTGGTTCCAGAAACAGACCCTCGTGTCCCTGTCGATTCATATACCGGGGTCTTGTGCTGAGGCACTTGGCATGTACATGCATATGTACATACAAATGTGGAATCCTGGGCGTCACACTTGTCTTAGATTCGTCTTCTCTCCTTGAAGTGAATATATTCATCAACTTCGTCTATACTATACCTTGCATCACCAGCGAGCAATAACACAGTATCATATCCCAGACAGTGTTGTTCAGCATTGTGCCTCATTACGAGAATGTATCCGTGCATCTCGACAACCTTTGCCCCTCCCTTGTTGCATATTGACATTTCTGTGCATACGAAATATCAATTACACTGTCCCCTCATTGGTTGATAGCTTCACTCATTGCATATCTCGTTCAGCCAAGCTACAGTTACAGCCAAATTGAACAGACATCGATATCTTGACCTTCACTCCACTTTCCTACTCCTGGCGTGAACGCTACACTTTGGCATAAAGCTAGAGCAAAACACGACACTGTATCTATTATGATGATCGGTGTGATATATATAGTAAAGTATGATAACGTCAATGTGAGATGGTTGTATTCAGTTGAAGCAATGACTGACGGTATACCCGGGTATACTTAGAGTTGAGTGTGACAGGTATGTAAGTATCCACACGTCCTTCGGTATCAGATACGCATCCACCTCAGCGGTCGGCAATACCTGTCGTGTGTCCAAAGTGAAACTCTAATCGGAGTGCTGCTGAGACGGTTTCGTCATGGTGCGGTGTATAGCGTCGTACATGCTTATATCGGGGTGGGTATCATGCGTAAGAGTGGGGGTACCTGGCGTTATTATGCGCTGCGTATGGAGGGTTGTAAGCAATAATCATAACAACTAGCCTCCGAAGGGTACATCAATACCCATTATGTTGTTCAACAGTGGTCCAAATTCATTTTTCATCTGCACATTTGATTGCGCAGTAGCTGTATTCAGTGAGTCTGGAACTTTATTCTTTATTGCGGTCATAGTGTTACAAACGCCATGGACCGTAGAGAAGAAACAAGTGGGAATTTACAGAGATATGTATGTGTGCGGATATTTACCCACATAAATGCAAAATTATGTGCATATGTACATATGTGTACTTACATATGATTTGACAGTTGCGACTTGGGGCCCACGTGCGCAAATATTTCCGCTTTTACGATCCTAACATGTTGCAATGGTAGGGTTCGGGTCCCACACTAGGGTTGCACATTCAAACTAACCGTGCGAGAACACCGTGTGAGTCACAGCCTGACACTGTATACAGCTGTCTTGCCTTTGATAAGACTCGTGATTTCATGGTTGGATGGTGCGAAGAGTCGTCCAAAATATACGTAACATATTGACTGGAAAGTCAGTAACATTGAATGACCCGGAGATTGATTACGACGGAAGCCAGACCATGGTTGAAAGGTCAAGATGTGTCTGTATTCGATGTAGTTAACTGTGTATGACGAAGAAGACGCGCCAAGAGTGAAGGTATTTTCCATTGAATGAAGTAAATGTCACTGTTACGGGTGACTCCCAGGTACAAAATATTAACATAATGAGCCACGAAGTGTGAAGGAGCGCGAACAAGAATTGCGAGGAAGAGTGTCGGGGCAAGTTCGGTCTTGCGTGTTTGAGTGGTCTAGTTAGTTCGAAGAACACTTGGATGTACTTGATAGTTATTTTGAAGCATCCACTGCTATTTAGTGAGTCTTCTGTTCTTCACTATGAATGGTATTGTGATTGCCGCGAATCACTACTTGTGGTGATGCCCTAGTTTGTGCTAGGTAACACGATGTCTCATATGCTTGCCCGAATGATAATCTCACGCGCCAGGGGTCGAGGAATTTGACGTCATAGGATCTAGGCACAGTGCAGGATTTGACCCAAAAATGGGCACTGTGGTGTAACCGTAAATATTGTTAACGGCATCATTTGTGACAACGTGGTGTAAGCCGTGGTATACAGGGGAGGGATGATTTTAACAAGACGGGTAGCGCTATTGTGGATTCGGAGTATGTTAGTATGGCTGATATATTGTATAGGTGAACAACTGTTGCGGTTCTGGATCAAGAAAATGGTATCCGTTAGCTCAACTGTTGTTGACTGATGTGGGCCCCGATATCAAGTTTGGGTAGTTCATTAAAAGCGTTGCCTTGAGGTTAGAGAGACTGTCGATATTGACGAAGCTCGGGGGTTTGTACTGTATGATCTGACACCGTTGATGGATTTGCAAAGAGGCGTGTTTACATTTGACATGCGTTGGATGACTAGGTATGGAGTCGGCGCAGTTGCCAGTGAACATCATTGGGTGTCTATAGCAGTCATGGCTGTGACTTCCAGCGGCATAGGCTCTACTAAACAGCGGTCTTTGACCATGTGTTTGGCCTACAAGCCAGGGAATTGTAGGCCATAGCCACTGGACATATGCCATATGATCACTGGCGCTACAGGGCATGTGTATCCTCTGACATACCCCGTTGGGAACTACCGAAAGCATTGTTGAAGGCTAACCCGCAAGTAACCCCGAGATAACCCGCGTACGGAGTCGTAACCCACACGTGGTCATCTAACCCAGGAGGGCATAGCTAACCCACGGGTAAACAACGGGCGTTGCCCAGGTCGTAGTCATGATTTCGCCCATCGCTGTCGCTCGTCCATTTTCTCTTTTGTTTACTTCTCCACATACGCAACTGAATACTGTCCACGTTTTTACTTGCTACGTTTCCCATTGAGATTTTATCATCAAAAGGATCGCACCGTTACGCACATTCTGAAAATACCAACTTTTAACAACTACCCGTTCATTTAATTAATCATGGTCGGCACTGACGTAGGTCCTCCCCCAAATTCATAAATAAACAGATAGGTGGCAGCTACTCCGGCGCACATGCTCTTTGTCGCGCTGCCAGTAGTCACTGCATTGATTATTTGATATTCTAATAGCATTGCTAATTACTAACTACCTTCCTTTCATTAGCGCATTCGGGAAATGTTCCCTAGCATCTTCTTTGGCAATTACTCTGGGCCCGATTGGATGCCTCCGCACCCGTCGTCTTATACTCCGCGCCAAACTGTTAAGCAGGAGTCCGACAAGGAACAACACCGGGACACATTGTGGACTAAGGACCAGCCAATCTCGTCCATTCGTCGTCAGTTGTTCACTACCGACGCCTCCCCGGGCCACTGCGGCGGCGAAACAAACATCCCCGACGACATTTCGCCCGATGCTAGTTGCTTTGTTCCGGTCGAAGACTCTCAGAGCACTACCCCGCCGCCTGCCAAGGCTAACTGGGTGTTGTGGCGTGGCCTGACCTATGACGAAGAACACTGCGATTTGTCCTCTCGCCGTCCCGCATCCCCTGAGAAGTTCGCTGAATCCCCGCTCCGACAAGTCGCACTTTGTCGCACACCTTCCCCAGAGTGCACCTCTGAAGTATCGTAGAATGATGCTGGAGAGGAAATCTTTTATACTCCATTGTCCGTCCGCTATGTAGAGAAGGCCGCATCTACCCCTGATGTCTCGCCGACTGCTTCGATTTTCCATCGCCTTGATTCAGCTTTTGTTGGCCATGAGAAGAATCCAACCAAAGTGCAGCCTGAACCGCACACCAGCAACAGCCGGGATGAGTCTAGCCCGTTCCTGAGTGTTGCTACAGGTCCGATCGCTTCCTCTCAACCCGAAATAGAGGTATTCGAGCATCAAGAACCGAACCCAACGTCAACGTCAACGTCAACGTCCATCAGCGTCGATCACAATGCTGTAGCTGGGTCCGTCACCAACAAGGAAACAGGCTCTAAGACGTCTAAAGACGACTCAGCATTCCCGACAATCGAATCTCTCGGGATTTACATGACACAGGTCATGGATATTGCTGCACGGGTTCGTGGCTATGACGGAGATTACCACTCGCCTTTCGGCCGTTGGTCGACTGCACCAGGGCCAGAAGGTCGCCCTTTAGTTCCCCCCATTCGTCTCGAGAAGGAAGTGAAAACACACGTTCGCAGTAACAGTATTGGTGGTCGTCTTGAGACAACGCAGTTTACCACTGACCTCCAGCCGGGACTCTCTGGTTCTGCGACTATCTGTTCAGAACGTCTTGATCATGAGCACATTAAAGATACTCCAACATCTTCAATCGTGGCTCTCAACGACCTTGAAGATAGTCCCACGGGTGATGACCGCCTTCATTCACCCCGACCAATTCGCCCTTCTTCAATGACCGTTTTACACATTAGCGAAACGACTCTTGATGATTCTGGCCCGCCATCTCGCATACAGACGCCTGTTAATGATGCGATTGCCAAAGCCGAGGCTGGGCTTGGTAGGCTTACCGAGTTGCTTGATCGCATGGCGGAACTCTCTAACTCTTGGCATGATTTGAGGAGTCAAAACCAAGTTTGCCTTGAGAGTCTGAGAGCGGAGTTTGCTATTTCCGGCTACGCCAAAAGAATCATAGAAGCAGAGCTAAAGCCCCTGAACGACATCTCCCACGGTCCGAAATACGTTGTTTCCCGGCTGGTTGAGGAGAGCATAGAGCCTAAGTCACAGGTTCGAATCCCACATCGCCAGCGAGAGATGAGACACGTTCAGGAGGCAAGCGATGAATGCGACAGCGCAGAGTCTAGCGCCTTCATAGACATCCCCGCGGATCGCGTCACACACCAAGACAGCCAATCTCAATCTGAGGGCCCGGAGGGGTTGATCGCATCTACCCCTCCCACCATCCAACCAGACGAGTCCACCAAGCTTGGGGGAATCCAGACCTTGGCGATCATCGATGGGAAAGACGCCAATCAAACTGATGTTACCTGTTTGTCAGTGGCCTTCGATGTCGCGGGTATTAGCGCGACAATCCGGGCATCTCCGCTAGTTGGCCCCAACGGGTTCCCGCACATCCAAACCAAGGATAACTGCCTTGGCGGAACGCCGAACCCGGCCCATGTCCATCTTCCCCCTCCTAGCCTTTGGGAGAGAATACTACTCAACGGCAATATTGACGTCGACAAGGCGATTGCTCGTGGGTGGTTTAGTCCTGATCACATCAAGAGTCTCCACTTAGAAATGGAAGGTTCAGATGTTATGGAGGATTTGCAATCTCCTCTAGGTTCAGGACGGTTTATTTCCAACCTTGGAATGTAAGTACACCTCGGAACTCAAGAGTCAAACATTTAATCCTAACCCAGATCCAGATGTACAAGTCAGGGTAGCCCAACTGCCCTTTCCTCCGTCTCAGACTCCTTTACAGGGAGGCTGGAACAGGCTTGTGTTCGACAATTCCTTGGGCGACGCCCTGACAGGTAAGTAAATGTGGTAAACATCGTTCACCATCACGGTCTAACCCCACATTAGCATTAATAGTCAGGGCCTGATCACAGATTCCCGTACTGTTTCAAGGTCGTCATCGGCCTCGCTCCGATCCCTTGATTCTGTCGGGTCTGCCAGCGATGAATCGTCATCAGGTTCCGCTGCTAGCGATGACTCCGTCTTTGTCACTGACGAGTTTATCGCTCTTGCCCATGTCGGCTTCCATCCATCTTTCCTGTAGATGGGTGCTATGCCGCCTTGTCTTCCCTCTCCGTCATCCGTGCTCCCGCTGATCTATCTTGGTCCGTCACAAACCAGGATGCGGACATCACTGTCCTGTCTCCCTACTTCATCGCGTGTCGTGACCTAACCGCGATCTGGTAGTAAAACATCTTTATATCTTTATTGGGTAAATGGAGGTGCAGCTTGAATGGAGCCGATCCGCCTTGGTGGACCACATGCTCTGCCCGGAGGCCATTCAACTCCACCTACCTGCGCAACAGTGTCAATTATGATGCCCTAGAAACTGTTGCCGCAACTAGGGAAATGGAGGCCAGTCGCATGCCGCTACATGCTTCTGCCCTACCTGCGTGAAGTATCGACACGTGATCAGTGAGTTTCTAGCGTTAGACAGGGGGTCTATGGACTAGGAGGTCTGAAAATCGATATCTAGAGTATCATTGCGAGAAGCCCTGCCTCGTTGTACGAATTGACATTTGCTCAATCGTATGAAGTTGTTCAGGTTCTCATGTTCCCCACAATGATATGCTCCCT
>MJMS01000175.1:10041-21867 GCA_002018275.1 Huntiella bhutanensis
TTTTTTTTTTTTTTTTTTTTTTTTCGCGACGGCCGATTCCATAGAGGGCTGGGCTGGGCTTTCCGATTTGGGATGGGACATGCCGGACAATGAGCGAGTTGTGGGATTTCCTTCGGCGTGTCTATTGTTTGGGAGACTGGTGATGGGGAATGAGGAGATGGAGAATAGAGGAGGCATGTGACTGAATGAGGCCCGATGAGAGAGAGAGACAACCCCGAGTCTATCGTCGTGTCCTGTTTCGCATACTCTGCAGAACAACACCACCACGCAGAATTCCCGTCCAACTGCCTGATTCATCAACCGCAAACCACAAGGCTGATCCGATCTCACCAGACCACCCATCAAAATAGCAACAACCAGCCCATCATCAGCCAAAAAAAAAACCCGCCCAAATCATGCCAATGCCAACTCCGAGCCCTCGTAACTGCGACTAGTGGCACCGACTTTCTTTCCTCAATACACGCCCTGACTTGACCATGTGAACCCTGTAGTTGAGACGAGAGACGAGAACTCTTCTGGGGGCGTAGAGTGGTCTGTACCGGTTGAGACGACGGATCCTGGCGGCCTGGGGAGTTTTCGGTATTGAGTATTGCGTGATGACTGGACGGATAGAGGGAAGTTGAGGTATTTGGTAGTCGTGGTTAACCGTAACATCGCTACATCCCGTTCGTTTCGCTGTAAAGAGACACCACCACACAGTCCTCACCGCCAAGAACCCACGCCATCAACTGTCAACAAGAAACACCCTCAGTCCAAGCAACCTCCAGCTAAGCCGCCAGGAAACAAATGACACATCGCTGGTTGGCTAGTCTTATACACTCACTAGCGGAAAAGCGGAGTTGGTCTAGATATTGCACATGATATTGTACATAGACGGGGTTCTGGGTTACCGGGTCGGGTGATGTCGTGTTAGGCAAAGCCAAGCTTTTGATCGGATCGGGGTAGATTCGTACGTCAGTCGATGGATTTGCGGGACGGGAAGGGAATGAATGGCCGGAAAAAGAAAAGGTGGAGATATTACTGCTGAGTAAGCTTGGTATCAAAGTAGAAGTTGAAAATTTGGAAAAAGAGAATGAGAACAAGACAAGGTGACAAACGAGATGGCCTCCTTGTTATTATATGTGGTTATGTATGTTCTTTGGCTGTCACTTTGAAAAGTGTTATTCCCGTTGGTTGTGGATATAATGGCTTTGCATTCCTCGTGCAAGTGACTATTCCCGTGACGGGGTTTCGTAGATTCTTCGCTTTACGGGCTTGGTGGTTGTGGCCGGTGTATATCCGGGAGAGGAGTTTGCCGGGCCTCGATTTTGTGGGTTTTACGTGGTTTTTTGCTTATGTATAGTCATCCTCTCCAGCTACATACGTTTGTCCCTTCCAAAAGTCACCCACTATCAATCAATCAATATCTCCAATAAACCTCCAACACCAACACTCACCTCACCACCTCCAACTGCAACTACTTCAACAACACTCGAACCCCACCCATTCCGTCCGTCCCTTCCGCCTCCATAAAAACCCACTTTCTGCTGTCAAATTTGAGCCTCCATGCCCCTGTCGGTTCCCACTAAAACGGAAATCCCTCGGTATCGGTATTCGGAAAGGACTTTAAAGCTAGTTTGGTGGCAGGGATGTGAAAATTCTGGAATTACGGGGGTGGTTGTCTTCATGGTCACGTGAGGGCTTTTGTGCAAGATGGAGATGGGGATGGAGTCATGACGGATGGTGGTGACTGTCTTTTGTCGTGCATATGTCTGGATCGAGGAAGTATGTATGTCTCGCCGGTGTGGAATGGATATTCAATGAATCCCTTCCCCTACATATAGCAAACCTTCAGTCACGCGTACAATATTTCCTCTATCCTCTGTGCCACTAACAAACCCCTTACACTTGAATCCTCCCATCCTCATTCCGACCGACCCAACCCTATCATTGGTATATAAACCCTACCATTCGTCATACGACCTTGTGTCACTCCAAACTAGTCGAACTACCAAAGAATATAATCGTCACGGGAATAACAACAAAAAAGAATGAACCAGATACTCATTTTCATGAGTATCCCCGCCGTGACAAGACAACGTGACGGTGACTCCCGAGATCTCATGATATACCCCACACGGCACGGTAGATACCCGGGAATGTCCCGAACTCTCGTATAACGTGATTCAGAGTCAGACTTCGCTGGCAAAGTCATATCCCATGAACACGGCAATAACCGACCTCGACAATGGAGATTTTCACTTGGAAGATGCACTGATTCTATGTGACTGATGTCTGATATAGCCTGGACTGTTCAACGTGGCGGTGATTCACATCTGGTTTAACACCATGGTTTCTCGAGTGTCTATGATACCTATCAGCGGCAGTGGCACATTAAGAATCCTATTAGCGTAGACTTAGACGCGCTGGAATATCCACAACTTGACAATCACCCAACAAACCACCGACGATCATGTCAGATCGATCCATCGCCCAAGGAAATCGGACGGACATATCACGGACAAACGTGGTGACGTCACAAGGATATCAGTGGAGTCTGTAAAGTAACCACCAATGGATTCTTTCACCGTGAGTCAGTAGTTACACTTGTACGAATGATACCACCAAGTGACGATCTTCAAGCAACTCACTCTGTCTGCTTAGATGCTTGGATACGTGTATATAAACCCACTCGAATCCCCATATTCACATGATAATCTTCCCTCTTCACCCACAAACTTACTTACTTACACTCATAATATCAATACTTTCTAATCCCTTAATATGGCCACTCTCCACCGCCTGCTAGTCTTCCTAGCCTACCTCATGGTCTTCGTCTCATCGGCAATCAACGTCGGAATCTTCTCCTACTTCATCCATAACTACCATGACCGTGATGCCAAAATCGTCTACATGGAGGTAATCGCCTGTATCTCTCTAGCATTCTACCTCTTCTTCCAGATCCTCCCATTCATGTCCCGTTACACGGGTCTTCTCCTCCCGGTTAACTTGGTCTTTTCTTATCTCTGGTTAACTTGCTTCATCTTTGCTGCTCAAATGTATAACACTGAGGGTTGCAAATGGAGACTTCCCTGGCAAACTGGAAAGTGTGGACTTAAGCATGCAGGCGAGGCATTCTGGTTCATCGGTTTGTAAGTTTCTTTTTCTCGCTTCGCTCGTTATGTGTACATACTAACAAAATCAGCTTCTTCCTAATCGTCCTCTGCTTCGCCGAAGCTCTCGTCTGGGGAGTCAAGGCCCATGAACCCCGTGTAACCGAGCAACCCAAAGCCGCCCCCGCCACATCTGCCGCTTAACCTATACACTCACGCAAATAACGCAAATCACAGCGATCTGATGTGACTCGCTCCACCGATCATCCACCTAACTAATACAGCCATGCAGGTCGATCGTCAGACTGCTTGTTTCCCTCTATATACGTACCTGTATCACCTATTTAATGCCTATACCCAATCGTTTATGTATCGACGTGTTTTCCATGTGCGACGGTGATCTTGATGTGTTTTTTTGTTCTCTTTGTTTTCGTCTTGTGTATAGATTTACTGATTTGTGATGGATCGGCGGAAAGATGGATGCGGCTGATCAAACGGGATTTCGTCTCACCAAGTAAGTTAATATGGTTATGATGGGCGACTTTGTAAGACCATAGTTGAGACTTTGTCTTGAAACATGGTTGAATAGTGTCCGTCTTCAGGTAACCAAACAAGCCATAGTTTCCATCCAAATATCCTGTGTAATCGCCTAAACGGAATCCAATCTATCCGTCCCAATAATCCCACAATCCTACAAGCCCAAAACATACAAAATGCCCGAAAACATAATAAACTTCATGCTTATGTCTCGCTTCCCCTCAAAAACCCCTGAGGAACCAAGAAACATCATAGGGTTACCAGACCCTTTCAATGCATGTTACAAAATGGGGCTATGGAGTAGCCTATTCTGGAGATATATCAAGATGATACTATAAGTCTGCAGCATGAGACGAGGGGGCGCTTGGATGTTTTGGGAAATTCCCGACCAAGTTTGACGTGTTTCTGCGGGCGGTGAGTGAAGAAGTGTACATACATTTGTACATACATACATAGAATGTAGAAACAGAACAGATAAGGTTATGTCTATTAGTGTTTTAGCGTTTTCTGGGTGACAGGTAGTTTGGCTTTATCCCGAAATGAGAATATTTAAACGGACCATGGCATCATGATAAGATTCTAATTTGATGATTAATGAGATGGAGTATGTGCATCAACGTCGTACCATGATCTTCTAGAAGTGGCACAACACGTCAGATTATTCTCGACAAGTCCAGACTTCAGATACAACATCACTGTGGCAAAGTTTGTCTATCCAAAATAGAACCTACCAACTGAGCACAAACAACTCTTCTTCGGTCTCCCTCTCTATTCCTGATCAGTAACTTCTCAAAACCCCAGCTCATATCAAACCTCGCATCAAAAATCGCCGAAAATCCGGGCCCGCCCAGACCCTACCTACCCAATGAGTGCGTTTCTACCTTCCATGTGTATCTACATACATACATATTACTCTCTGGTGATGCCGGCCGGAACATAGATACGCAATAACCAGCTTTGTATACATGGTGAAAGGGGCCGGTGATCAAACAAGAATGGGCCCGTGCATGTCATGAGCGAAACGGCCCGGGAGTGTCATGGTCTTGGCTTGTGGGGACGAATTATTTAGGCTGTATGGAATGAATGAACAGATGATTATACGGGCTCTGTGCGAAATTGTTCGGGTATACTTGTATAGGTATACATGAGGCGCAGGCGGGAAGAAGAACTATGATCTGAGAGCGTGATTGTGGAGAAGAAGACGTTCAACTATCAAGAAGTCATGATGATGATGATGATGATAGAAAGAACCATACAACAGTTAGATACCTCCAACCAAGAAAAACCAAGTCAAACATACCAAAAACCGCATAACATCTCCAACCCGCCAAGAAAATCCAAACAAAACCCCCGAAATCACATAACCTTCTAAACGCCGGCTTACCTTCCAGACTGACTCCGTCTGATCGACCCCCTGGTCCAGTAACATCAGACGGACCATCCACACTCTATTCTCCAACCATTCGACTTCCAAAAAAGTCTATATAAACCCTCTTCTCCCGTCCAGATCTACAACAATCTATTTTCCTCTTCATCCCATTATCATCATCATCATCCATTCAGCCCGGTCTGACGCCTTCTCTTCTTTCACTTTTCTTTTTTCAACCACATTTTTTTTTTTTATACCCTCCGTTCAGGCAACGTGATTCCCTTCTTCCTCTCATTAACAATCTCTTAAACTAAACACCGCAAGTCGGCTTTCGCGTCATTCCATTCTTTCAAAATGTCTTTCACCAAGTCCCTCACTCTTTCCCTCCTCGCCACCTCGGTCGCCGCCCGTTTCGGCCAGGAGCAGGTCCCAGTTTCTGCCATTTCCGCCCTTTCTTCCTTTGGTTCCTCCGGTCAAGCTGCTACTCTTGCTGGCTCTGTCCCCGGTGTTCTTCTCGCTGCGGCTAACCCCTGTGCTAAGCTTCAGCTTGCTGATAAGATTGTTTCTACCCTCGGTACTGATGCCCAGGTTATCTCTGCTGCCCAGCAGTTGGTTGCCGCCGAGAGAAACTTCAACCCCTTTGTTGTCTCGGTTGACTCGTTCTGTGCCTCGGCTGATTTGCCTACCACTGCGGAACTGAGAGGTATTGTCCCTCTTGTTGATCCCTCTGTTGTTGGCGCTGATACCGAGAACGCCAACTCTAAGACTTCTCTGACTACCCCCTTCGACGCCACTGGTCTTTCCGTTGCCGAAGTCGCCATTGCTCAGGGCTTCAGCAACTTCACCGCCGTTGACTCCACCGGTACCAAGGTGACCCTCTCCGGTGGTGCTGCCGCCGCCGATACTGCTTCTTCTAGCAGCTCTAGCAGCAGTGTCGCTGCCACTACCCTGTCGACCGCCACCCGGTCTTCCTCGTCTTCTGCCGCTTCAGGTACCTCGTTGACCCCCGTGACTGTCACTGTCACTGTGACCGCCACCCCTGGTGCCACCGGCGCTGCTACCACCGCTGCCAACAAGCAGGCTACTAGTAGCACCAGCACTTCCTCCGCTGCCGCTGCTAGCGGTACTGGCTCTGCCTCTACCGGTGCCGTTGCTGGACAGAATGCTGGAACTGGCAAGACTACTACCATCGCCGGTGCCGACTTTGGTTCTTGCGACCCCACTATCCGCCGTGAGGGTGGTCTGAACGGCCGTCCCGCTACTGAGCTCACCTTCCAGGCTAACGACCCCAAGATTGAGGCTATCCAGCAGGAGGCTCTTAACCCCAACATCATCACCAACCGTATCTGCGACGAGCTTACCAACCAGTGCGGTGCCAACGCCCAGGCTAAGACTGTTTGCCAGGCTGCCAAGGCTACCGTTCTTGCTATTGGATCTCCCGCTGATCGCGCCGACTCCACTGTGGACACCTGGAACAGTGCTCTGGGCTTCTAAATGCATAGGATATGAGATCTGGCTGGGCTCGGATGTAATTGATAATAAGCTAGCTAGTTATAAATAATTTATAAAACATGTCAAATCTAAACAACTGGCAAAACCAACTTCTCTCTCCCTTTAACTTCAACAACTGCTTCTTTCCCTCTATACTGATATCTCACATGTAGTACCTTCTCTCGTAACGGTGCCGGATCCCAAAATCCGGGGATATGGCTCTTCCGTACACCCTCGGGAATCTCAACTCTACTCTCTCCATCCACAAGTGAAGCAATAGCAATCTTGACATCCGCAACTTCACTACCCGACCAAGTAGCATTCTTCCCTTGTCCTTCTTTAACACCATACTTGGCACTAAGAATGACCAGTCCACCTTTTTTAGATTCCCGTTTCTGGCGGGTTTCAACGTGGCTTTCAACCAGGAACTCAAAGTCCTCTGCCGTGTTCTTCTTGGCGATGACCCAGGCTTTCACGGCCGCTTCGTTGTTTTCGAGGGTCTTGATGACTTTCCGTTGGCGGAAGTAGTGCTTAACGACTTGGAACATCCCCATAGAGACAAACGGGACAACTGCAGTCCAAAAGGCCACCTTCTCGTTCATAGATTCCCGCGGGGACATTAACAGTGGCAGTGAAATAGCCTGGTTAAGTCGAGACCAGTAAACCGATAAATGGAAGTGGAATGGACTAACACCGACTTCCAACCCCATCCTAGCAAATCTTCCCACCTTCCAAAGATTTCTCAAGGCAATGTAATGGTCCTTCCAATCTGCCCCGCACAACTCAACTTCAACCCTCACCGGCGCAGTTTCTCCCAACGTGATATCCCGTGAATATCTCAAGAATCCCGCGCCAGCACCGCCGGGTAGTAAACTTCCAGAAACCGCCCAAGAGCCCTTCCCAGGGAACGACGCTTCTCTATCCATCCCTCTGATTCCTGATTCTCCCCGAGGAACATCTGCGTAGTTCGTGGTTGTCCACCGTTCACACGAGGTGGTTTTATATCCCACCTCGACACTTGGCGTGGTTTTCCCAGGGAATTGGAAATCTGCAAAGAACCATTTCCGCGATTCACTAGCGAATTGACCGAAGAAGTTACAAACCGCCGTGTTCCCAAACCTCCAATCACCACTATCAACCCTGACAAAAGCCGTGCCGGGTCCAAGTCTCCTATACACGCCCATCCCAAGACGAGGAATCCCCCCAGTGACACGTCGTCCGTTGGTAGCAGAAACTTCCACATTCCATGGATAAGCAGAGTACGGCGGAAGGAACGAATGGGAGAGTCTAGCTGTTAATGCTCGATCGGGAAGAACGTCAGATTCAATCTCGATAGCCGACTTCGTCCACCGGTCTTTCATCCCCGAGGCAAGACGTGCCTTGTGGATGAATTCCTGACGAACACGCACGGCAATGAGCGGGGTGCATCGTAGATCGGCTAGTTGTAGAATACGATGTCTGGGGATCGTCAAAGGGAGAAGTGGTTGGTGTCTGTCATGTAAAAGAGATGATGACAACGTGGCCTGCGTAGAATTCTCAGCAAGTCCGTAAAGAGAGGCTGCGACGGTTACCGTGGGTGTAGAAAAGAGATAGGTAGATGGTTTCTTCGTCGTCTTCTCTTTCTTATCGTCTTTAGCAGGAACCGGAGGCCGTCCGAAGCGTGGAAGACTCGGTAGGGATGGAAGAATCCTGTTAACCGGTAGTGGTACCGTCATAGACTGACTAACAGCATAATCCAATGGCCGTACACTAACCCCCTTAACAGTACCATTCTCCACCGCCTTATAAAACTCCCTCGCATCAAGTCTAAGTCCGACTTCTGTCCCCCCAAAAACAAGACTATCCAGTTCTCCCCGAACCTTCTCTTCCAAGACCCCGTTAAACTGTCGAGTCCCCGCTTCTCCGAAAAGATCATACTCTGCGCGTCTCGCCGGGTCCATGAGTGTCTCATATGCAGCTTCTATCGGGGCAAACTGCGTTGATGCCAGGGCCCGGTATTTACTCCCGTGTGACTCGGGGTATAATGCGAGAAAGTACCTGTAAAATGCCGTGCGGATGGCATCCTGAGTTAACGCCGTGCCGCGTGGGAGAACGAGGAGGTCGTAGTAATCGGATTCTTCATAGTCATTTTTCTGAGGACCCTCTTTCTGTTCCGTAGCTACCTCCTCTTCCACCTCCTCTTCTTCGTAGTCCTCCTCTTCATTATCACTTAGTCGTGTGAAAATAGACGAGGTATCATCGAACCCGAATTCGAATTCCCGTCGGGTCGTAGCGAACTGCTCTGACAGGGAAAATCGGGATTCAGCAGCCCGGAGGGAATGTTGATATGGGGAGTTAGTAGGCTGTTCAGTCGGCGCAGTATCCCGTTTTTCGGAGCGCCGAGAACGCCGGGAGCGGCTTGATAATATGGAATCTCGGGGCATTTTGCGTGGTTAACAGAGAGGACATGAATTACAACAACAGATATCCTGACTTATATACTATGCTGCCACTTAATAAGGCGGGGTTTTGCCTGTTGCCTATGCATGTATGTACAGTCACACCACTTAAGCCCCAACAAATAACCCGGCATAACGGGCCTCCAGCAGTAAGTAAGCTCCCTCCCAGCCTTCATACTAACACGATAAACCAGACATCCTTGACTCGAAACCACCTTACATCATATATAACTCAAAAGTGGATCCGTTCTGTTGCCACTTTCTTGCCCCAAAACCAGTCACATTAATCCCGCCCTGTATTGGAGACCGAGATGGCTTGCATAAACACTGGGTGGCTTTTCTTTTCATTACTCTCATGCAGGCTTAGCCTATGGAGAGACTGTTCTCTGGTTCACAGTAACCCAACCTATAAAACCCTAATCCCGCCAGCCAAATCGGAGTCACTCTCGCCTCGCTGGACTCGAAAACTAGATTCTTATAGGGTTATAGCGAGGAATAAAGACACATCAATCAATCACTCTCGCCTCGCTGACTCAGCGACAAAGCTGTCACCTTCCCTGTGAGAAGAGGCAGAGCGAGGCATGGCGTCTAATATCGCCATCATGGGCGACGAGAACATCTATAGAGAAGCTGGTTGCCAAAGTATGGGGGGCATGCGAGTACCACTGCGCCAAAAAGATGGATCCTTTGGTCTTTGTTATCGGTTGTAGTGATATCAGTAATCATAAGGTTATAACATCTGCTCTGCAGAAACCCCAACCCTAATTGCGACCTCCAGATAGGGTACAATTTAACACTGGTGGCCCGGTGCCTGGCAGTTACGTTTTTTATTTATTTTTTTATTCATTACTCTCATGCAGGGCAGTGACGTTGGTTCCTTGTCGTTCCGGTGGCTAGATGCCAAACAGGCTGGGGGATCTAGTTTGAGGGTTCTCGACATGTATTTCCGCAGATCGAGGAATGTAATGGTCCTAGGAAATTCTTGTCTGACGGCATCCAAGAATAGAATGAAACTACTCAAGGATATTGCCTAGAGATCGAATGTGTTCGCACGAGACACCCCGCATCTTTTGTATGATGGAGCTGAGCCCGACTTTGACGTGTTTACCGGCAACATTATCATGACCTAATGTGTCTCAGGTCCTGGTGGACAAGCTCGAGGCTACCTAGTTGGTTGGTTTTTTTACGCACGTATACTAGCACTAAACATAATACGCCTCTGTCTAGTCTCCAAATTTGGGACTGCTCGCGAGCTTCTACAAGAATACTTGGTACACCGTACCACACATAGTGAGACTTGGGTCATGGAATGTTCCCATGGCCGCTAGTTCTTACACAGCTCGTGCGAGCAACTGGCACATCACTCGAAGGGTCTTTTTTGTGGTTAGATAATGCAAGAATGGAGAGATCACGGAAGAATTTAGAGTATAGAAGATATATTAAGATGTATGTGTTTGATATAGTCAGTAACTTGATATCTGTAGAATAAGATAAGTTATAAGTCAAGCTATCTACTGCGAAGGGCGTACTATGTACAATGTGTATGTAAGTGGGGGCTCAATATGTTAGACTATGACAAGCTCTTCTCTCCATTCGGTAATCACTTGCGACTGGGGTATACCTACTAGGAAGGCAGATTCAACAAACAGAACCTCACCTTGTGGGGCTGCATTTCGTACTACGAACGGGGTATAGAATCCCTCAGCCAACACAACTTCGTCGTCAATTTGACTGTACGAGCAACCGACGAACAAATTACCATCCGATAGTATGCCAAGGTTATGACCCAAGCGATGCATAGACCAAAAAATTGAAACGAGTCTGTGATTAACATAATCATCCTTATATATGTCGACATCCAAGTAATGATCTAAATCTTCCTTGAGACTTGATGCGAAAGGCGGAATATGATCCAACCAGTGAAGTAAAAAGTCTATCTCTTCATCATCCATCTTGTTTCCCCCGAAGCGTGCTGCCATTGCCTTTCTGAACTCGTTGTTGTCGTTTTCTTGGAACAGCTTGACAACCTTGGCTCGGTACATACACTGAGCGTACAGCTTTCCTGATCCTGGTCCGCGAAGAAATCTTGTATTTTTCAATGTGTCAGTCCTTGTGCCCGCAAACTGTGGGGTTTGGAGTTGATTGAAGAAACTGTCATAGAGTCTGACAGGAAATAAGATGGTTTTGCCATATTGCACCCAGGATACCAAGGTATCCGCTGCAGGCAGCCCCTCGGGAACCGGTCGTAATCCGTGATTCTCCCAGGGTAGATAAAATTGGCCCTCCATGGGTTTTAGAGACGTCACTATGTGTTGGGCGATGTCCAAAACTACCTCTGTATCAGGTTTATTGTAGTCAACTACTATTTTGACATTTTTGTAGAGCCCGGCAAGAGAAAATAAGCGATCGCGATTTTGTCCCACCCGAAGGCTTCCACATGAAAAGTGATATGCGTAGGCAAAGGGAAATATTTTGTCCGAAGCGAATCCTAACTGGGAGGTTACTTTGAATGAGGATGGGTAAGTGACAGCAGAGAATGACCCCTTCGGTAGAGAAAAGAGAGTCTCGTTGAAACTCCCAGTACCCGGCAAAGACTCATATATATGTTGAACATTGAGATCATAATCGCTCCAATTGATTGCCTCAGTTATAACTAAAATGCACCAAAAGGATATCTTGCATTGTCCGTAAAACAAGTAATCTGCTGTACACCCCCGGATTTTGGGCCATTGTGCCTGCCGTCTTGCCGAAGGGTATTTGAATCGGTCTAACTTCTTCATGAGTAACGGGAATAGTGCACGATACTCTTCACGGACGGCAACCTCTTGGACAATCCATGCGCGAGACCAATAGACGCTATCAAACACTGGGCGAAGGTTGATCCAGTTGACGTTTGTAA
>MJMS01000177.1:0-21300 GCA_002018275.1 Huntiella bhutanensis
GATGTTAGTTCGTCTTCTTGGCCATTTGTCCAAGTGATTGAACAAACACGCCTACATTTCATCGTTGACACATATTTTTGTGTTTACCTCTCAAGGTTTCATCTCTTCATCTAACGTCTATGTACTACTTTGTTCTCCTAACAAACTATCGACTCTCTAAAATTCATGGAGGACGGCAATGACGTGTCTATAGAAGGACAAGTGTATATATATACGCATGTCAACCCATACAAGAACTAAACTACACGTCCTACCATCATCCCGGAGACACATACCGAGCTTCGATCTCTCTCGTGAGTACCATAGTTCACAAGTGATATTCCTCGTGGGACAATTTGGCTAACACCCTACATCTGTTACAGTGAAATCGCAATCTCCAAAAGAACAAATTGCCCCCTGGGTATTCACATAGCATTCAAGCTTGGCGATTTTACAACTTTCTAAGCTTCGGCTGTGAAACCATCTTCAAACCTTTGCGCGATCGAGAAGCAATAACTCGATCTAAATCCTAAACTTTGTCCACCCGCTTAGACGCACGCTCTGGCCTAACCATATTTCTCAGCCCACACTTTTGAGCTTTGCTTGAAAGTAGTCTATTGCTGACGTGTCGGCGCATTGTTTACTCGCTAGCTTTTGGCTCCATTTGAGCTTCTTTGTTTTGTTTTAGCCGTTTTTCTTTTCTTGACGGATCAAGAGTCTGTTCGTGGTAGGGGGTGCTATTCACCTCAACTGACCGTATACCCAATCCTTAGACAAAGTTTGCGAAAATGAAGTCCAAGGATTACAAGAAAACGAAAAGGAGGTCTGGACAGTCCTCAAAGAATCCATTCGGTAAAGCCCCGGCAGTGTCTACACCTCTTATTAGCGATGCGTTAATGACTAACGTGAAGAACCTCCCAGCTGCAACTCAGGTCCCCTCAAATTCCAAGAAGAGTGCTAGTCCTGATATCACGCCCAAAAGGGAGATATCCTCTGAAGCAGAAGGCGAGCCAATGGAGGTGGGCACACCCCCGGTTTCACATAAGCGGAAGAGAAATAACCACGACAAAGATGTGGTTATGGCGGGTGATGACGCCGAGAAGTCATCTAAGTCAAAGGGAACTGTGAAAAAGGCCCCAACGCCGAGAAGAAACAAGCGCTCCAAGTTGTCTAAAATAAAATGTCATGCGGTTAAGGCGAAAACTATTAGGAAAAAGAACGTTGGAAACCGCGTGAGATTTCTGGATGGGAAGACAACTGTATTGGCATTACCGAAGGAGACGGCCGGGAATGTAACCGAGTCGGAGGTGAGCCTAATAATTAAAGCTTCAACTAAAATTACCCCGCGCTGTGTCATACGCATGGGTCAGGCGACGTATGCAGTCTGCTGGAGAACCCAAGCAGAGGCCAACCAGGTCCTTCCCCTGCAGATTCAGGTTCCCGCCAAGATACAGACGGGCCATTTGTTAATGCGTCTATTTGCTGAGGAAGGATTCAGCCTATTCGTGATAGAGAGGGTGGCCTTTATGGCTATGGATGAAGCAATTGTTACAGGATTGATGAGATACGCCCCGGAAGTGAAATTCTTTTACGGGAGGAGCATGTCTAGGGGGTGTATAGGGGGCTATCGTTTAGTGGAGTTTAGCAAACGTATCAAGGCTAAAGCCATCCAGCTCTCGTTAACGGGGGGAGACACAGTACGGCTAAGGGGGATCGGAGACGTATCGCCATGCCTTGTGTGCCATAGGAATCACAAGATAAAGCAATGCCCTTGGATTAACCCGTGGAAGTACACAGTAAAAGGCAGGGAGATGTTATTGCCGAAACTCAGTGTGGAGTAGGTATTCAGACTAGCATCATTTAATACTAGAGGGATAATGCTAAAGTGTGGTCATCGTTGTGAATATCAGAGCATAGAGAAGGGGTCAAGGTAGTTGTATTTGTTGTCGTTCAGTTACTGTCGGATCAGTTGTCTATCTAGACGAGCAAGAGAAGAAGAGAGGGAGAGGGAGACATGGAGAGACTATATCTAATAAAATAAAGGGTCACTGGAGTGCAATATGGAAAACACACAATTTCTTGTCTCTCTATTCTTCTACGTACGGATGGTACTAGTGCTATATACATATATATGATCATCAGAGGTTCCCATTTTCGCCATCCAGGCACCATCACAATCGGAGAGAGCGTTTATTGGACAACACTATACTGGTGACTTACCGGTTGGCCCAACAAACCAATCTCAATGAATACGTTAGCCAAATGAGAGTCATATCGCCCGAACAACACATAGAGACAGTGAAGACACGAAGAAGATGAGTTAGAAATTTGACATTAGTATTACATTAAGTTTATCGAAAGATCAAAACAATTATGTAAGGATTCGACCTGTTTGCCCACCCTTTAGACTTTGACAACTGAAAATTCGGGAGTGGCAATCACGTGCCAATCTGCAGCCTTGGTTCTATCACCAAATGGCCGCAGCGCAGCCAGCCGAAATTTATAGTTTCCCTCATCAATACGTCTCCCACCAGCTAAGACACCAAACCACCACAGCCACTTTCCATAGTACCCTGAGACATCACGACCCAGACCAGTCATTGGGAAAGGCAGCACGTCAGTTGAATTATCACTGGAGCTGTTAAAGAAGGTTTGGCCGGATGCCTGGGCCCAATAGGTGGCTGCACCGACGTAGCCATTGCTTCCAGCTACCGGTGGATAGGCCCACATGTCTTCAGTATAGTTGGACTCGAAAACATCCCAACGCAGCTCAGCTGTAGCATATTTCATGCGAATGTAAATCTGGGGGAAGTCGTTGACATCAGTGTCTGTGTTGAATGTCCAATTGGACTTGGTCGACCAAGGGATTGCGTCACGACCCGACGAAAGCGTGGGAAAGCCGGACTGGCGATCAATGATGTCGGCAATGTCACCCTTAAGATCGGCTGCTAGGCCTAGATAGGGTACAGAAAGCTCCTCACCATCAGAGCTACTGACATAGATGGCACCACTGTACAGAGGTAGGCGGGTTCCATCAAGGGACTCGGGACTGGCGAAGGAAATAGAAACATTGGCAGATTGCCCAGCTGGGATCGTGATTTGTGAGGGCAGCGTAACAGTGGCGGCAAATTTCTCAGGGTTTGGCAAGATGTCAGTATCCCAGGCGATGCGGGGAGTTCCCCATTGTTCCGGGTCAGTCAGCATAGCATAGATACCGCCAAAGGCCTCAGTAGCGAAAGTGTAAACCTTCTCCACAGCAGCGTTGTTGTTGATTACGAGGTCGTGTTGGCCAACAAAGTTGGCAGTATCATTGAGAGCGAACTGTTTGTAATCCAGCGTCGTCTTGGTATCAACAAAGGCTGTCGCATTCAGTAGACCGGTACCCATCTGCGCTACCGAGGCTTTGACACCATAGTCAGTAGCGTCTTCCATACCATCCCACCAGGCCGGAGCAATTCCACTGTTCACAAGACGGCGAGACAGGACAGAAGCAAAGTTGGCGCCATGAACGGAGCGACCACCATTCTGTTCGATCCACAGGGCAACAACACCAGCTGCGTAGGGGCAAGCCATGCTGGTACCAGATAAGATAGTGTAGCCACCGCCGATATAACTAGATAGAATTTCGCCACCAGGGGCACCCACGTCCGGCTTGAGGAAAAGATCGTTCGTGGGACCGATAGAGGTGTAAGATGAAGGCGCGCCTGGGTTTTCTTCGTTCGGAAGTCCATTAATGTGAAAGATGGGGTTCTGCGAAAAGTCGGCCGCCACCGACCCGCCATTGCGGATTGTAGAAATGATTTCATCCGCTGCCTCTGATGTGATCATACCGACGACACCATCGGCGAATGTGGTGGATGGCTTTGTCAAAGGACTTCCGTCATCGTTGGCAATAAGCACGTGGCTGGCTCCCTTATCGAAGATGTTGAACTGCTTTTGAGCAAAGTAGCAGCCGCCGCGCGATACCAACACAACTGAGCCGTTAAGTGATGGGAAGTTATCATCTAGGGGGTCACAGGCCGACGAAAGTGTACCATTACCAGTACCCGGTGTAACACCCAGTGCTACAATTGGCCAGTCGGCGACTGCTCTTTCACTGGGATACCAGTCAGTGACGGACTTGTATGGGATCCATGCTTCAGTGCCAGATGACGACGAATTGCCCGATGAGGATGATTGCGAGGTAACGGTGCGGAAAGAACTGACAGCAAATGTGTCTGGTTCCACACTTGCTACAGCAATGACGCCGTCTCCTGAACTTCCCGAACTAGCAGCAAATGGACCACCTTGACCATCGTTTCCTGCAGAAATGGTTACCACCACGCCCTTGGCCACGATTCCGGAGGCTACACGCGCCCAAGCACCATCACGCCATCCATTGACACCACCAATTGACGCCGTAATAATGTCAACGTCTTGGTTGTAAGCGGTGATGAAAGCATCAATCAATACGTCTTCCGTCGTACCATCGGCAGCAGTGAACACTTTGTAGGCATAGAGGGTAGCCTGTGGGGCAACACCAAGGATGACAGAAGAGTTACCGGCAATGATTCCAGCAACATGGGTTCCATGTCCGGCTTGATCCATCGGGTCGGAGTCAGGGGTGCGCACGTTGTCTGTTGGCCAGTCTAAAAATACATGGTTAGCATCCTTGTGTTGGTGGTATTGTCACTGTTAAAGTAGTACGAAGAAAACTTACTACCATCACCCACAAGATCAGAGCCTCCGACTACCTTGCAGCCGGTTCCGAGACACCCTCCGAGTGCTTCATGGGTGTACTGAACTCCGGTATCGACCACAGCAATCCGTACTCCGTTTCCATACAGCCCACGCCCATGCAACACATCGACTCCGGTCATCTGATGGATGGAATACGGGCGCTTGTCGGATGTATCGCGGGACGATAATTCATCACGGCGACGCTGGCCAGTAAATTCATTGTCGTCACCAGCACTAGAGAACTCGGAACCCTTGATGACGGGTGGTAACGTGATGCGCCGAGCTGGCCAAATAGCAGCCACCGGCTCTAGAGCCAAGATTTGATCAATCTCAATAGTATCCGGTGTCTCAATCGAAGCTCCAGTAAAGATATCTGAGGTGAACACCTTGACCACAGTTGCTGAGTTGTTCTGGGCGATTTGTTCGGCAAGCGCGGCAGCATCGGCGACCGAGTTAAACTCGACAATAACTCGATTTGTTGTCTCCGTAACATTAGTAGCTAGCGGGGCAAGATCAGGGGTTCCGCCGGTGATATCATCAGCGCGAGTAACAACGGTACCATAGGGCCGAGGTGGCTGGACGGGTGGGCGAGGAGTGTGGGGCGGGAGTTTAAGGGCCGACGCACCCGACAGTAATACCGGGAGAGTTGCAGAGATTTTCATAGCGACGGATGTGAACACTATGTAGGTTCAAAGTGAAATGACGTAGATGTGTGGAGATAGGGAGTGATAATCTGCGAACGCCTGGCCAGTTTCATCGGGTGGACGCTGCTGTTATCATTTTATACTACATATTGACGATCTTGCGCATGGCATCAAGATCTGTCGACGCCTGTACATCACTCTCGGTATGTTGTCAAAGATACTCACCGTATTTCAACTACATGTATCCAAGCCAACTCGTATTTCTTATGAGTTGCCTTTTTAGGACATCAAAGCATCGTGCCAAGTGTATATTATGTACACCGAAAAAGGGACCCATCCATTGTGTACCAATTGACTTATAATGGGGCGACATTGGCTCAAAAGGTAGCAGTGAGTCCAGGGGAAAATGTACCATTCAGGGGAACGGGTTCCCAAGATGAACTTTTGTACTCGCATCCGCATCTTACTTGAAGGATGTTAATGCATGACCAACTTCTAAAGCCAGTCTCTGGTGACGAGAAAAAAAAATACAGGGGAGAAAAGTTGGTTGAGTACTCGGGTTGCCGGAACAAGAAGCCGAAACTTCCCGAAAAGGAAAACCGCCAAAAAGTAAACTGCCTTCAAGCGGATTTGAACCGCTGACCTCGACATTACTAGTGTCGCGCTCTGCCAACTGAGCTATGAAGGCTCAATGGTTAGAAGTGTGAATCTTAATAGCAATTTTGAATAATTAAAAATTAAACAGAAGGGTTAGGGTATGACGACATCCAGCGCAAAGCACATCAACAGCGCCCTGGTACGTTGGCTCACCCGGTGACCGTCATCCGCTCAAAATTGTCCTAGTACGCACATATGTATGTACATACATACATACATCCGCATGTAAAGATTAGCGTAGCCGAGTGCAATTATTTATCCATCCCACCAGGTTTGCACTTGTAATCATGTTGGTATCTTTGGAATCCGTTACGTGCTAACCTTGGTAGCAATAGGTGTAGACTAGCAACCCTCGGCATTTCCCGACACCGCCTATGACGTAGTGGTACGATATATACTCTTCAACAACATCTCCAACGAAGGGATTCATAATAAATTCTACGTTTGGTGCGCGTATATACATTGGCATACATGTATTACATCTCCATGTATGTACATACGTTTATACCCACGCGACGCAAAACAAAAGCTAGCAGGCTGCATGAGCATTGATGATCCTTCTAAACGTCAACGCGCGCATATACACATGTCTGTATGGATGTACTATTCTCGCCGTAAGGATTGAATCACGAAGTAGTAACGCGGAAATATATGCATGCATCTATGCACAGTTTGCCCATGAGCACATTAGTCCGTCTTGGTTTTTAGTGGCTCATTGTTCCGAACGCCGCCAACTCTGAGTATAGCCATTTATATGTACATGAGTGCGTTTATCCGGATTGGGCGGATAAACAAAATATTCCGATGCGCAGGTAGCGCTCCAATGAGAGCGATATCTTGAGTCTCGTCGTGCTCTCCAAATATGTACAGAAACTTGAATACAGAAAGATTCAATTCGCAGCCGCGAGGTTTTTCTATATAACTGCTGGTTACCGTGCCCCTATGTTTCATAATGTCGTTGACCCTATTGTGCTTGAAAATCTCCTAAAAACGTCCCTTGTCTCTGGAGTTTTGGAAATATCACAGTCCCCTTACCAATAGCGCGCATATTTTTGGATAGCCAGAACAACGAAATCGTCACATCAAGAGTCCCTGAGCTTCCATATTTTTAACACATTCTTTTTCCAAGCAGAATTTGCTTCTGTACACCATATCTATAACTTTTTGAATTGGCATCAAGTTCATCACTATGCGTCTTTCAAATCTTTCAATTGCCATTGCCGCGTGCCTTCCTGTTGTTTCCGCCGTCTCAGCACCGGAATCCTGTACCGGAACCTGTACCAACTCCCATGATCCCTCTATCATCACTGATTCATCTGGTACCTATTGGCGGTTTTCTACTGGAGGCAAGATCGCCATACACTCTGCTCCCGCATTAACTGGCCCATGGACATATCGTGGAGCGGCTTTACCCTCTGGGTCAAGCATCGATCTGGCTGGCAATGATGATCTCTGGGCTCCCGACGTTGTTAAGGTTGGCTCTACCTATTATTTGTTCTATAGCGTGTCAACATTCGGCGTTCAGGACTCCGCGATTGGCGTTGCTACTAGCACCTCCTTGAACACAGGCACATGGACTGACTTGGGACGTACGGGTGTTGCCTCTGCAGCAGGGAAGGCATACAATGCTATTGATCCAGCTGTCACGCTCGTGGGAAGTGACTATTATATGACCTTCGGCTCGTTTTGGAAGGACATCTACCAGGTCAAATTGACTAATCCGCCCACCAAGGTGGCGTCAGGAGCAACCTCGAGTCAGCTTTCGTACGACCCGGTGACCACCGCCGAAGAGGGTGCTTTTCTTTTCCAGTATGGATCGTACTATTATCTCTTTTACAGCAAGGGCCAATGCTGTGGCTATGACACTAGCAAACCAGCCGCTGGTGGTGAGTACAAGATCATGGTATGCCGAAGCCAATCTGCCGGTAGCGGCTTCGTGGACAAATCCGGGGTCGCCTGTACTAATGGAGGTGGCACCGTGGTGCTCCAGTCCCATGATTATGTCTATGGCCCCGGAGGGCAAGGTGTCATGAACGATGCTAAATATGGTCCCGTAGTGTACTATCATTATGTTGATACACGCATCGGATATGCTGATGGGCAGAAGTTGCTGGGTTGGAACAAGTTGGACTTCTCGTCGGGTTGGCCAGTGGTTAACTAAGCTGATAAGACGTGTTTTGGTTGATCATAATATAAGTTGTTCATTAATTAGTTCTGTACCATGTGTAAAATTCCGCCGTACACTAATCCATACCCCATCGTGTGTGACCAGATCACGCATAAAGTGGGCTGTCAACATCATAGAAACATGAACCATCATCACTCCAAAACCCTCCAAATTAATATTTTCACCGCCCTAGCACAAATTCAAAACAAAGCCAATCCTAGTTTAGTACACAGTCGAATTGCTGGTGGCAGACGCATGTCTGCACAGCTTAACGCGAGTAGAAAGAGTAGAGACATCTGACTGGACAGTTGCCGAGGCAGTGGTCGAGTTGGTAGCAGTAATGGTGCTAGCCTCACTTGTCGCCGTAAACAAACTTGTAGAAGAGGCGGAAGTAGTCACTTGAGTAGTGCTGTTGGACCAAGTCGTAGAAGTAGATGTGGAGTTGCTAGACGTAGTGTTGCTAGAAGTGGCAGTGGTGGTAGCCAGACGACCATCAAGGGTAATGTTAATGGGCGAGTGGTTGGCCAGGTACAGAATCAAGACCTCATCGAGAGTATCCAAAGTGGTGTAGTCAGATGTAGCGGGGAGAATTTGATCACCACCGCCAGCAACAAAGTCAAGAGTGACAATGTGGTAAGTCTCATCATCATTAACCTCATTACCGTTGATAGTAAGACTGACGACTTGGCTGCCAACCTCAAGGGCGGGGTTGTAGGCGATACGGACGCCGGACGAAATTTGGAAAAAGCCACTCATAGCAACATCCTCGATGACAGAGTACTTGGCGACAGCACCCTGGAAGATCTTCTTAAGGGTAGAACCATCAAAGGTGACGTCGACAACGGCGTTTCCAAAGGGGAAGGTAGTCAAGACCTCACCACGGGTAACATTTCCAGCATCAATCGTAGCACGAATACCACCAGCATTAATCAGACCAAAGTAGTTGGAGGTGTCGGTACCATCCTCCAAAAGGTTCTCCCGGTACTCAAGCATAGCGTCGGTAATGACGTCACCCATGAGGCATTCCGCCGTCTGGCAGGCAGACTGGTCCAACTCGACATCAGAGTAACCAACAACCTCAAGAGACAAAGCCTCAAAAGGCTCTCTCCACGCATCAATTTGGGCCTGGAGATCTGCATCATATTCGGTGGTGTTGTCAATGTGAATTGGGGCGCCGTGGTAGGCCAAAACCTTGCCAGCATCGTCAAAAGTAACGTCGATGTAACCAACATACTCACCCCAGCGGTAAGCAGTGACAACAAAGACCTCATCGCCATCTAGGTTCGTCTCGATAGTGGGGTATTTTCCTTCCGCTCCGTCCATGTCACCCAGAAGCGTGTGAGAGTGGCCACCCATGATAAGGGAAAGGCCGGTAGTCTGTTGCGCCAATTGCATATCCGCCTCATAACCAATGTGAGTCAGAGCGACAATGCGAGTGATGTTGGTGGTGGCCTTGATGTAGTCAATGGTCGCTTGGACAGTCGAAACCACATCCAGGAATTTGGTACCATCACCAGGTGACGAGGTGTTGGGGGTAGTCGCAGTCGTGCACCCAATAACAGCGATCTGTTGCTTGTCAAAGATCTGGTAGGGCTTAATTGTCGCATTCAAGATTGGGTGGTCTGAAACGATGTTTGCCGAGATCACAGGAAAGGTGAGGTTTGCGAGGAATTCGCCGAGGTTATCATCGCCACCATCAAACTCGTGGTTGCCCAAAGTCATGGCATCGAATCCGAGCTGGTTAATAGTTTCGGCAATCTTCTCACCCTTGTAGTAAGTGTAGAAAAGGGTACCTTGGAATTCGTCACCAGCGTTGAGCAGGAGAGAATCTTCGTACTGTGGGCGCAGAGTATCAATGACATGCTTGATGCGCGCATAACCGCCGTAGCAGCCCTTTTCGGGACTGGTGCAATCGGTACCAGAGGACGAGAAGATATCAAGATGAGCGTGGACATCGTTGATGTGGAAGAAGGCTATAGCAGAGAGTTAGTCGCTGTAAAAAAAAAAAAAAAAAAAAAAAAGAAAACAGTACGCTATATGAGCGATCACATCATATCCGTGGCTGTATAGTGTGACTTACACATGTTGAAATTCCCAGCAGCATCGTAATCGCGCTTCATCAGTTTGCTGCTGTACAGTGCGTCCTCGCGCGCCATGGATGTACCAGCCAGTACTCCGACGGCGGAAAGAGCTCTCAAGGCAACAGTCTTCATGTTGGCAGTTTCCGTAGTGTGAAAATAAATATATGTGGTAGTATCGGCTTTGAGGAAACTCAAACAAGGTTGGATTTGAATTTAGCCCGTTCAGAGTGCCACGACGAAAAAGTGAAGAGCTACAAAAAACTAGAAAAGCTACATAATTTTTGGTCTTGGACTTTGCGACAATTTATACTTTTACCGATGGAGCTGACCAAATGCGTACGGACATGTTAGCTATGCTGACCGACCGGCCCCACGGATGATATTTGACAAGTGCCAAGGAACACCCGCTATTCTCCACTTATAGGATCGCTAGGCACAGACCAATAAGGTTCTGTAAAAAAAAGTGTGTGTGTCGATGGACTAGTACATATTCACATACATGCATACTCAGAGGGAGATAGACGTACAGCTGATTGTTTGTAAATGACGTCGGTTGTATATGTATGAAGATACCAGCGTATTGAAGTAAATGCTCTGCACCATGGAAAAACTAAGAAACAGTTGATAATTTTGGTAATTACATGCCATTTGTTTCGCCATAATAGGGTTGTATGTATGTACATACATAAATGTAAATGCACGTAAACATTGCTTTCAACCACAGTACAAAAAGACGTAATCCACTCACTCATTTTGATGGTGTCCCTGTGCGTCGATAGTTTGGCGATCTGTGCACGGTTTGCGCCGATATAATCTATACGTAAATGCATGCATGTATATGTGTGTATGTATCTCTAGTATGATTGATTGATGCCCGTGTGTTGATAAGACATAACGCTTATCACGTGGGGCGCTGATAGGCCTAATACACTCTAGAGCATTGCTCAACCACACAAACACCGGCAAGTATCCGCGTATGTACTTGGCTAAACGTGGTAGCGTAGAAGACAAGCATAAGACATTTGAGTTTTTAGAGAATTTCAAGATAATCAATTTCTGCTGGCGAGTCATCTTGAAGACCGAGGTCAATACCAAGTGAAACGTCACACAATGGTCGAGAACCATTGAGGCTTGGCATTCGCTCAACGTGGGAAGCTAAGAGCCCGCCCCGCAAAGATCGCCGTCGTGATGGGTTCGGGCAAAGGTCATTGCGTGGAATCTATGATATTTGTGAACGCTTTGGGCGGAATAACAAAAGACATGCCTCTCGAATAGGTTGGTGAAATGATTCAAACATTCTCTAGTCGAAAACCTGACGTATGTATGTAATCTTAACGTCACCTTATCTCGGAGCCAAGCATTTCTGTAAGCGAAACCGGCTTAAGTGTTGGTAGCCTAATCTAGAAGGTGATAGGAAACATAATGGATATCACTTTGTCGTGAATGGTAGTGAATTCGCTGTGTCTTAGTAACTACGAATTCAAGTGTGTACACCTATGCACATGTATACATATGTATGCACACAGGAACAACACAGTTCTCCGCATCACAGCATAGATTGGCATACGGAGATCTATCTCAGTGTATACTTTCCATATTCACTCACTATTCACAATAAACATCGCGGTTGGTCGGAACAACTCGGTAATTTTAAGGAATTTAGCGCCGATTTGTTTGCTCGATTGTTTCTTGTTTTTTCGTCTCCCGTTTTTGTCCATCATTAGCATGGTCGCTTTCGCCTATGAAGACTAGCTGATTTATCCAAGTTTTATCCTCCTGTTAGTGTAGGGGTGTTGTGAAAATTGACTATCCGTGTAGGGTTGTATGGTATGTAACCCTATTGTAAGTTGAGGCGAAAAACCAGCCAGTTGTAAGACTTCGGAACAATGGCGCGGTGTTGGACCCTTTGGCCCGGGTATGTATCCGTCTGTATGTGCACTCTCCTATTGCCGTGTCCATACTGTCTTCGCAACATGACGTAGCATCTGGGCTAGGTTGCGAAGCAAAAATAAATCATTGATCAACAAGTCAACTGATCAAGAACGTGTGGTAGCTAGCGATCTGGTTGAACACCGGTTTCGAGGACATCTCCGGTATCCCACGATGATGAATATTGACATAGATTTCTATGTGACCTTAATAGAGAGGCATGTTCTTAAAATTTTAAATCACAGTAACGAGACTGTAATTGCGTGACCGAAAATTCTAGCTTCAACACTGCCATGGAAAATACTTAACTGAGCGAGGAGAAGTAGATTACCTAGGTTTCTAAAATCGCTCCCGTCAAGAGGAAAGACGTCAACGTTTTTGCCGCCAGCTCCTCTAATGCCAAATAATTCGCCTTATAATAATGTGATATTCATTGCTAGAGATCCCCGGACAGAAGAGTGATGAAAGACTCCAGGGGTAACCAGATCTCAACTGCTGTTGGCGTGATGATAACTGTGGTCATGCGACTCGACACGGCATTACTATCCCACAGAATTAACTATTTCCTAAATATATCTTTCTCAGAGTAAAAATCTTTGCCATGTTTAGGACTGCCCAAGATACCGACAATGCCCTTGAGGAGTATATGTGGGCTGTCATTGTCGCTCACACCGTAGACTTTGATGCCTCATGGCACTGGTTCATGATTTTTGAGGTGTTTGTTATCGCTTCCCCCATCAATGATAAATGACTGCTCGACGTTGACCACAGTGCCATTAAAGCTGTGCCCAAGGGGATCAAACATGCCTTTGGTGGTTCCATCCAAAACATTTGGGTTCAGTCTAAGCTAATCCAAAGGGAGACTTCATCCCGCACCAACATCCTGAAACCTCTTCACATCACCGGCTCCGCCAGCCTTCTGACCTGCTTTCACACCGTGTTTCGGAGCTTGCCTAGACTCTGAACAGTTATCCCTATGGTTAAAAGCAACACCGATATTTATATGACCAAACTATATGATTCGTAGCGAATCTTTGCCCCTGTCGGCGATGAGCCTGCCTTGAGCAACAACACTGTAACGTCAGTATGCTCGAAAAACAAGCAAGAGATACGAACCAGCTCAACTACCGTCTGTTAGAATATTGGATTACTACCACAATGATACTAGTATTTTGTAAGTCAACGTGCAAAGGCGCCTCGGCGCGTGCAATCTCCTATTAGATATCACTGAAAATATGGGTGTATAGATGGCACTGATTCAGGGGCCTGCCATACATACATGTTAACTTCATGAAAAATCACCCATACGTCATCCTTAACTGCCTCTCCTAAACATACAGAAACATGGACACCTGATTGATATGTTTAGTTATAACCAGCAATAAAAAACCTACATAGGCCACAGCTGAAACTCTACTCGTCTTCAAGTCATGGCCGTTTGCGCTGTTGGTAGTGACTGTCTTTGTAGTATCATCGGCGCTGATGGTATCGGTGTACCGAGTTGGAGACCAAACAAAGTAATAGGCCAAATCACCAAACCACGTAAAAGAGATCCGGTCTGTTCAGAGTGACGTAAACCTTAACCACAGCTGGTGATATTCTTCCTCCAGCTTTCAACACCATGGAATTAATGTTCTGATGAAATAGTGATGATGAAAATACATGGAAGGTGTTGTGGTTACTGATAGTTGGCGGTGCCATGACACTCTCCCAAATTTCGTAAAACTGCCCTCCTCGACAGCTAGGCAACCACTAGCCGATGGAGGTGAACAAGGTTGGTCTGCTAGCTGGCTGAAATAGTTCGACGTTGTTTCTCTCGTGAAATCAAATGCAACGTGTTGGTTGTAATATAAATCTTTGATTATTCTAATAACACCCCGTCATCGCAATAGCAGAGCTGTTTTGCAGAGCACAAGAAAACTCAACGATGGGAGTTCGAATTGGAAGAGTATATTTGGCAAAGTCATGGAGAGTACAAGATTCAACAAGGAATGGGCCTGTTTTTTTAAACGCTTAAGGATTTCGTTCTCAATAGATAGATGTATACATATTAAAAACACGAATCTTTTCCTCTCTGTCACACTCCGTACAAACCTCTTTTTGGCTTTCTCGAAAGTAAAAGGCAAGTTGAAGACTATAGACTGATCAGGTAACAAAACCCCTGATCACTGCATACACACACAAGTTACACATGCCTATTCGGATACCATATGCACGTTTAATACGGATAGTATTAGAGCTTCCCCGCACAATATTCTCAAGACTGCCATAAGAGTCATGTTTTATGACCTGAGACGTTGACGGAAATCTGTTTGAACACGTAAATACATTTTATGGTTAAGTTAGATCCACTGGTGGAGAGCGAGATGTAGTCGTCAGGGCAGAGACTGCGCTCAACAAGTCCACGCGGACCACGCCATTCTCGTCCGGGATTAAAAATAATCGGCATTATTTAAACGGCGGGGATCTAGCGGCGGCGCCCCGGAGCTGAGCCGGGAAAATGCCGCGACTGCATAGTTTTGTATACATTTAAAGGTAACCAGTTTAAGCTCGAAACTAGAAACGAGACTGGCATCACGAGTGTAAAGATATGAAATTGAGCAAGTCCTTAGATCGTTATAGAAACGTAGGGTCAACGATAATAAGTGAACTGTCATAATATAATATAAATGCTTGAGTCTTCTAAGTTCTATCATAGCCTCCTGAAAAGCCATCCTGACATATGCACTTATGAGCCACCAACCCTCTCACCGTCCGTGCACCATAACATCCCTAATGACGTCACCAAGCTAGGACGACTTCACCTCAAACTGTGACAGTTTTTCGATGACCCTCGATCGGATGACGAGCATCTTTCAACTCGAACCCCAACCCTCGACACATATCCCGCCACCGAGTCCTGCTGTCCCGCCGAATCTCGCCATCGATTCCCCCGAAAAAGCCGTACCACTTTGATTATGGCACGCTAGACTAGGTCATCCGTCATTGGAATCAGTCAACAGCACTGAACATGCTGCGAATAATATGTTGGTTTCATCCCGCAAGGATGCAAAGGATTGTGAATGCCTGGCATGTAAAACGACATCCCGACTGTGTGTTGTTGAAGCTGATTGGTCTGTTGGAGAGATGTCACTAGATAAAAATGGCGATCCTTGTGATACAGTTATCTATGAGGGAGCGGCAAAAGATAGGAGGTAACGTGAAATATTAAGAGAAAGAAAAGCTGTCTAATTATGGCGGGGAATACGCCAAACCATACACCACTCTAGAGGTTACACTAGGTTCCCAAAGAGGAAATACTGGTGGCACCTAACCTTATTCATGGTAACACCTTGAGTGCGACGGTGAAATCCCGACGCTGGGTATTAGCCCTGTCCTAAAGCAGAATGGCATCTCCATTTCGACTCCGGCTCTGGAAACTCAGAATCAGAACGGTGGAGCAGAACGAATCGGCGCTGTCAACAAAGCCAAATATACAGCGATCCGTCTTGATAGTGGTTTGTCAGCGGTCTTTTGGCCAGAACTACTGATCACTGTCATGTATCTCTACAACCGAACGGCAGTTCGTCGGCTTGGGTGGAAGACCCCGATTGAAGTTGCTTCTGGTCTCCAACCTAACCTGTTAAACCTCCGGAGAATTGGCTGCCTAGATTTATGTAAGACCTCAAAAGCCAATCAGGGTCGCAACAAATTGTCGCGAAATGGCAAGGGTGATATCGCGGTGTTGTTGGGTTACAGAGGATCGGTTAACTATCGTGTGTGGTATCCAGCCGCGAAGGGGACCTAGATCCGAGATGTCCGAGCTGTCAAGTTTGATGAGACTCGGATTTGGGCCCACGAGCTCCCGTATGAAGTCCCCTGCCAGAATGTGCCCATGGAAATCAACACCGAAGATGTTGACATCCCTCTCCTACACTCTGCCCAACGGCGTAAGCCCATAGCAGACCTCGCGCACCTTCCAGCTCAACGCGTCAGTTGGTCCAAGATGCGTGCCGTCGATTTTCCTAGTGACGGATGGATCAATTCTCTGATTGCCCCAAAAGCCATCAATACCGTCTTCTTTGTGGCCACCACCAAACCCGCGCGTCTCCCCCCGAAGAAGCAGGCCAGACGAGCGGAGCGCAACTTCTCCAGTCACGTCATTGATCGGATTCTTGCGAGTCAACAGTTTTCGCTAGTGCTAGATACTCTTTTGTCAAAAATGCCTAGCACTCCGCTGAACCTGAGGGAAGTCCAGGAAAGCCCCCTTTGCTCCCTCTGGGAAGCCGCCATGTCGGATCACATCACGGGTCATAACGAGGTAGCTACTTGGGACTTTGTCCCACACTAGGCTGCTGTCGGCCATCCAGTTCTCTCTAAAAAGTGGGTTTTCACCTACAAGACTGATGCCAACGCTTGAGTGAAATGCAAAGCTCACCTCTGTATCCGTAGAGATCTCAAACCAAAGAAGGATGGCGAGTATGTGTACGCCGCCACCCTAGCACCAAGAGTGGTCCGCATGGTCATTGCTGTTGCCGCATCCAAGGGCATGGAGATACACCAGTTCGATGTCTCCAATGCCTTTATCAACGCCGAGATGCCCAAAGACTATCCCGTGTTTATGAAGGTCTGGCCCGGCGAGGAGCGTCCAGACATAATAATACAGCTTCGGAAGGCCCTTTTTGAACTAAAACGGTCACCACGATTATGACAGCTCGTCTGGCTCAACGTTTTGGAGCGTTACGCGGAACCTCGCCGTGTTAAAAAAGACACATGTGTTTTAACCTCCCCAGACAAGAAATCATGCTTGCCTTCTTTGTTGATGATTTCATTGTTGCGTGCGGTCCGGAGCCCGACGCCCGACGTCGTTTCCAGAAGCTTCTTAGTTCCCTCCTGTGGCTTGCTCTCAATACACGCCCAGATATCGCTTATGCGTTATCAGTGATTAGTCCTACAACTCCGCGTCGACCAACCACCACTGGATATCGTTACTCCAACTTACCCGATATTCTATCGACACCGGAACACTTAGTCTCACCTTCCAACCATCTCAGGTCCCCCTACAAGTGGGGTCCAATGCGTCATTTATGGATCGTGAGGATGGCAAGAGCACCCAAGGACTTTACATTGAAGTGTACGGATGTGCGGTATTCTGGAAATCGAATAAGCAAGGTTCTGTCACTCTATCAACTACTAAGGCGGAGGCTTACGCTGCCTTGTCTGTTGCCAGCGAGGCACTTTGGTTCAAGCGATTTCTCGGGGAGCTAGGGGTTACTGTTTCATCACCGATCACCTTGCATTGTGATAATCTCTGAGCTATCAACGCAATGGTGCCCCCAGATGCCGTAATGACTTCCCGCATGAGACATGTACATCTGGCCAAGTTCTGGCTACGTGAGAAGTGTCTGGAGGGAACTCCGACGTTGGAGTATTTTCCTACGGACGAAATGCCGGCTGATGGGCTCGATAAGGCGCTTTCGATTCCGAAGTTGAATGGGTGCAAGGAAAAAGTGAACAAGGGTATGCGCAGCTAATGGTATTCATGGCATTATGTCACGGAGTTTGGTTAAACTCTCTGAGGGGGTGTGTTGAACCACAAGGGTTAAGTCTTATACTAACCCTGTGGCCCAAGACGGATTAACAATACTGACTGTTATCACCATTAGCTAGTGTGACGACAATGGCATTGTGAAATAACAACACCAACGTTTGGGGTATCAAACTCCCCCAAAGGGTATAGCTGTTTGACTAAATCTATTTAAGTCGCTGTTATAAAACTTGCCAAACCAAAAGTTCTACCTAGCCGCCTTTTATGGACTCAAGCATCTTCCGATAAGTCGGTACCTATCATCAGTGTCAGTTTGCTTATGTTGGAACTAAGTATAAGTATGGATGGTTAATCCGGTGTTTTCTGTTTGTCTATGATTTTGAATACAACAAGTTTATCTTATATTCGTGGTTACAATCTTACATCTTTTAGTCATACATTAAAATCCTTCAAGTAAGATGCGGATGAGAGGACAAAAGTTCATCTCGGGAACCCGTTGCCTTGAATGGTACACTTTCGTCGGCCTGTGACCCCTTAGATGATAACTTCCCATCACTTAACGGCTCAGTTGTGTTGGTATCCCGCGGCGGCTGCTACTTTGCTCAAAAGCAGTTCAACATATTTGATAAGGGAGCCAGTTACATGCTTATTGCCAATGATGACGGAAGTCCCTTGACAAAGCCATCCACCACATTCGCCGATGGTGTCGTCGGTATGATCACATCAGAGGCAGCGGATGAAATCATTTCTACAATCCGCAATGGCGGGTCGGTGGCGGCCGACTTTTCGCAGAACCCCATCTTTCACATTAATGGACTTCCGAACGAAGAAAACCCAGGCGCGCCTTCATCTTACACCTCTATCGGTCCCACGAACGATCTTTTCCTCAAACCAGACGTGGGTGCCCCTGATGGCGAAATTCTATCTAGTTACATCGGCGGTGGCTACACTATCTTATGTGGTAACAAGACTCTGTGGATACTAGGGTTACACTTAGATCGAGCGGTCGCATACATGAACATAACCAAACAGTTTCGAATCTCCATCGGTTCACATGATGTTCATAGGCCAAGTGCACAGTCTTCAAAGGCAACAGGTTACGCGTCTCTGTGTAACCGGAAATTAGTTGCTCATCAGTTAGATCTTTACGTTCGGCTGTGTTACTCTGAGCGGTGTTGTCCGATCGTGTTTTGTCGATGTTTCTCTGCTTTATAAGTTTGTACCTTTGTGGTCCGAGTTGGTGTAGACACGCTGGATATTGTTTCGTCTTCTTGGCCATTTGTCGGAGTGATTGAACAAACACGCGGACATTCCATCGTTGACACATCTTTTTATGTTTAACTCTCAAGGTTTTATCTCTCCATCTAACGTCCATATACTAGTTTGCTCTCCTGACAAACTATCGGCTCTCTAAAATTCATAGAGGACGGCGATGTCGTGTCCATGGAAAAACAAGTATATAGATACCCATGTCAACCAACACAAGAACTAAACTACACGTCCTCCCACATCCTAGAGACACATACCAAGCTTCGATCTCTCTTGTCAGTACCATAGTTCACAAGTAATTTTCCTCGTGGGAAAATTTGGCTAACACCCTACATCTGTTACAGTGAAATCGCAATGTCCAAAAGAAGGAATTGCCCCCTGGGTATTCGTATGGAACTAAAGCTTGGCGATTTGACAACTTGAAGCTTCAACTTTCGAAGGTTCGGCTTTAAAACTATCTTCAAACCTTTACGCGATCGAGAGGCAATAACTTGATCTACAACCTAAACTTTGTCCACCGGCTTAGACACACGCTCTGGCCTAACCATATTTCTTGGCCCGCACTCTTGAGCTTTGCTTGAAAGTGCTCTATTGTAGACGTGTCGGCGCATTGGTTACTCGCTAGCTTTTGGCTCCATTTGAGCTTCTTTGTTTTGTTTTAGCTGTTTTTCTTTTCTTGACGGATCAAGAGCCTGCTCGTGGCAGGGGGTGCTATTCACCTGAACCAAGAGTATACCCAATCCTTGGACAAAGTTTGCCAAAATGAAGTCTAAGGATTACATGAAAACGAAAAGGAGGTCTAGACAGACCCCAAAGAATCCATTCGGTAAAGCCTCGGTGGTGTCTACACCTCTTATCAGCGATGCGTTAATGACTAACGTAAAGAACTTTCAAGTTATTACCGAGGCCCTATCTTCGCAGATGAGTGCCGGTCCCGAAGGCACGCCTGCAAAGGCTGTGCCCTCTGATGCGTGTACAGGGCCAATGGAGGTAGACACACCTCCGGTCCAGCATACGCAGATAATAGATAACCGCGCCAGTGAAGACATGGTTATGGCAGACGTTGTTGCCGAGCAGTCGCCCAAGTCTAAGGGCTCGACGAAGAAGGCCCCCAAGCCTAGAAGAACCAAGCGCTCCAAGTCGTCTAAAGTACAGTGTAATGATGTAACCGCGAAAGCCATTCGGAAGGCAAAGGGGGGAAACGCTCAGAGGTTTCAGGATTGAAAAAACTACAGTATTGATCTTACCGAAGAAGACAGCCGGGAATGTAACCGAGTTAGCGATGGGCAGAATAATCAAAGCGTCAACTAAAATCACACCGCGTGCTGTCATCAGTATTAGCAAGGTGACGTATGCAGTTCGATGGAAGACCTCAGCAGAAGCCAACCAAGTCTTTGCTGTAAATATTAAGGTTCCCGCTAAGATCCACAAAGGCCCTTTGCAGATAGGGCCATACGCCGCGGGAAGATTCAGCCTATTCGTGTTAGAGAGGGGGATCTCTGTGTATATGGATGAAGCAATTGTTACAGGATTGATGAGATATGCGCCGGAATTGAAGTTTTTCTACGGACGGAGCATGGCTAGGGGGCTATTGTGGGTTATCGTTTGATAGAGTTCGCGGAGAGTATCAACGCCAAAGCTATCTAGCTCTCGCTAACGGGGGGAGATACAGTACGTCTGAGAGGGATAAGAGACGTATCGCCTTGTCTTATGTGCCGTAAGAACCACAAAATAAGGCAGTGTCCTTCGATCAACTCAATGCCGTACACAGGAAAGGGCGCTGAGATGCTTTTGTCGAAACTGAGTAACGGATAGGGGTTCAAACTAGCGTCATTCAATACAAGAGGAATGATGCTAAAATGTGGTTATCGTTGCGAATGTCAGAGTATGTAGAAGGGCTCAAGATAGTTATATTTGTTGTCGGTCAGGTTGTGTCAGATCAGTTATCTATCTAAAAGATCAAGAGAAGAAGAGAGGAAGCGGAAGACATGGAGAGAATATATTGTCCAGATATTGATCTCCCGTTGTCGTTCCGAACGAGCTTCACCCACCTTCCTGTAAGGGAACCAGGTAATGGGGTTACATCAGGGTTATACCATGGAGATTACTAAGCATGTTTGTCAGTTACTCGATAAACACATAGCGGGCCAATGTTTGGCTAGTCAATTAGATGGAGGCTAGCTCATTATAATTACGACTTCATCTCACGATGTCATCAGTGTTTACACATTATCTAGACAGCTACTTCAAAACAATACCAGGGTATCGTGACAAAAATCGTAGGGAATAAGGTAGCATGGACCAGTACCACTAGTAACATATACCCTT
>MJMS01000178.1:0-14061 GCA_002018275.1 Huntiella bhutanensis
ATTTACGCCAACTCTTACTTGACCATGATTTGTGCTCTCAGGAAGGACATACACTCTGGACTGCCTGGTTACACCCGCGACTTCGATGGAGAACTGAGAGCACAGGGTGATCGATGTAGGGCAACTGCAGAGAATATTTCATATTTCTATTACAGAACACCAGACTGGCTCCGTCGCGGGTGGACAATGCAAGAAGAATATCTTTCTCCTCGTAGACTCTATTTCACTGATTCGACTATCCTCTGGCATATTAATTGCCCCATGGTTGTATNATTTACGCCAACTCTTACTTGACCATGATTTGTGCTCTCTCTGTGGGCATACACTGTGGACTCCCTGGTTACATGCGCAACTTCAATGGATACTTAGACAATCCGGCTGATCAATGTTGGGGAACTGCAGAGGGAATTCCATCTTCAACTCGTGGGTTTCCGGACTGGCATTACCGCGGATGGACAATGCAAGAGGAATATCTTTCTCCTCGTAGACTCTATTTCACTGATTCGACTATACTCTGGCATATTAATTGCCCCATGGTTGTATATCATTATGCCGATTGTGCAAAAATACCAGACTGTCGCCCCACATGTGGGGTAGCACAAAAGAAGTCAGCTTTTGATCTAATTCAAGAGTATTCTAGCCGTGAACTCGCCATGCCCACAGATAGAATTCACGCACTTTCCGGTCTTCTGAAAACTCGAGGGATTGAGCATGTATTTGGGATTCCCACTCGTTGTATTCAACATGCTCTTACTTGGTTTCTTCCAAATGGAGGCTATGAGCGCAACAGCGTCTTCCCCAATTGGTCCTGGGCGCACTGGCGCGGAAGGAAAGGATGGTTTGGTAATTACCAGGAGAGTCGGCCCCTGTGTAGGATATTACACGCCCTCACTCCTCTACGTAAACGAGTTCCCTTTTTACGACAAAGTGGCTTTCCGACGAGAATGTTGACCGATATTTCTGATCATCGCCTTGTTATTCGAGTTAGGGCTAGGCCTATCCAACCCATTGAGCCCTGTCATGTATTTCGTGATTCTCAGAACTACTCCATCACCTCTACATGTTTGGTGTCTTTGATGACCCTAGCCAGCAATGGCAGGGCTCATTCACTAATCGTTGAGCCGTTTAGCCCGCTAGGAGTTGTTTCTGGTGGTAATGTGGTTCATGCTCGACGTGTCGGTGCTTGTCAACGCCCGGGGTATGAAATTTCTCACCTGATCTGGTCCCGCAGACTTGCCAAAGTTCGCCTAATGGCAATTGAAACATTGACTAGGCTAAAAGCTCAGCGCCTTCGAAATATCTTGCTACGGAGGACACGTGCTGTCAAATCCAAGTGGCCTCAGTTGTCCGACCACTCGAGAGAAAGATTGAAATCAACAGAATTCACCGCGACCAAGGAATCGATTCACTCGGATCAAGCAAGAGCGAAGATACAGCGGGCGACTTTTTTCAAAGTCACACGCGCGTTGAAACGCAAGCGGAGTGAAAGTCCGGAGTCATCGATGCCCCGGGGTAAACGTAGGGCAACGCTGGACAACACACAGGTGCACATGAACAAAGAGCAAAAGTGCGAACTCAAATTCACACGTCGGAAGCAGAGGAAGCCTGTTCCCCGTCCGTTTTTGGGGAATAACGTGTACAAAGACTATGCGTCATCGTTCCGAACTATCATTCTCCATTGAAGCTCTTTCTGATGGCAAAGGTGTTGAGGACGCACATGCAGGTAGCGGGAATCAATTTTAGGTTCTTTCTGGATGACATTTTCACTGAACCGGTTTTGGTTAAATAACTATGGGCGACGTAATGTCGTGGAGAAGAGGTCGGGACTCATAGGTTGAATACATTTAATCACTACATCTGCAACACTCGAGATGCCCCAAGTGACGCCACCTACTAGGGCGCAGATAGGACATTGTGGGAGTATACGGTATTACTAGCGAACAGTTGAAGTATCAATATATAGATTTAATGACGATGTGACAGTTTGTCCAATCTATCAAACTGAAGAATGCTATATCGTCTCTATTAAAATTCCATATAGTATACCGCAGGATAGGCCCTAAAGAATCTTGATGCTACGTTCTTCGACCTTGAGGTAAAGGAGCCTTCCCTGGGTCGCTCACCGATATATTTAGTCACTCATAACTAACATGGAAGAGATTCCCGTTTGAAGAAACTCCCCGACGTACCCGATGCCCATAACAAATATATACACGTAAATACAATGGTGTGGGTATCAGTAACGACATTTTAGTAAGCACATCCACAAACCTGGAGGATCTCGACATGCCCACCACAAATAGCCAAAGCAGATAGATCAGTTACTACTAACACGACCCCGGATTGATTGTCATAGCGGCCTGTGCAACCTAATTGCCTCTTTTATGCCTTGAGAAAGTGACACAAGTACTGATCCCCCGGGATACACCCTGCCACTTGAACAAAGTGCTGAGCTCAGATTGATTGTTCGAAATTCCGGATGCTCTTTCGGCCATATTATCAAAAGAGCCGGCGGAGAAACGGGGGTGGGTCTCAATGAAACTGAAAGCGGTATGCTACAGGCAGGGCATAACCGAACAATGTGCCTTGGTAATCTCTAGAGTCCTTCGAATCCGATCAAACATCGCGTTTACCCTGCGAAGGGTCCGTTTTAAGAGGTGAAACTTTGAGCCTTCTAGATACCTCTAAATCTCATTCGTTACTTCAAGGTCTCCTCGGGATGAAGGATCGTCCAATGCGTTGTCTCATTACTGTATATTGACTTAGTATGGCCATAGTATAGGCCCGGGCAGGGGTATTCATCAGAGGCATGTCACACCGATTAGGACCTTCCCAGGGGAAAGCTCTGTGACATCCAACCCGTCGGCCGTGGGTGGCATGGCCATCACCGTAACTAGATATGGTAGTAGTGACAGTACAATGAAAGTTAACCACCAACGTCATCTCGTTGACATGTAAATTTAGATTTAATTACTGGCGCAGCAACGTTTGATAACATGCTAAGTACATAGAAACTTGTCCAGGTGCTGCTTAGGTGTACATAGTCTGATCTGAGGGCATAATTCATTCATAGACGACGACTCGTATACTAGAGAAAATTTGCTGTAGTATTGATATTCATGACGTGTTTAGTTGTCAGAATAGCCCCTTCATTCATGTTACCTCGATGGCAGTGATGTCCCGGGACATTGCACGTGACTAGTGACGATAGCGACCCTAACCCTACTATGAGCCCCACCAATGGGTGAGAGGGCATTGGCTGCGAAGGGCAGTGAACTATCGAGTAAAAACTGCTGATTAAAAGAAACTTCCTATTAACATGTGATAAACTTAAATGACTATCAGATCACCAGCCCCAAACGAAACCATATCCACACCAACAAAAAACGAAAAAATACCACCCGTAGCACGTGCCGCCTATTTACCGATAAGCATCCCTCATCTTACTTTCCAAATCGTTCCTCGCTCGATCCCACTTAAGGTCTAATGGACGTTTAGACTCATTGGGTAGACTGAGTGATTCATATCTCCGGAATAATGCTTTGGTCGCCAGACTAGATGCGGCTTCGGAGTGCATGCGGACACGTTCAGAGTGAGATGGGCTGGTCATAAACTTGTTAGCGGTAGCAGATTAACCTAAGGATTGAAAATGTAGTTTACTTAGGGCCAACTCGGTTAATATTATAGGTGTTGTTGGTATAATCCATGTTCAAGGTTGCAGAAGGCGATAGACGATACTTGGTACTACAATGACAAGTACCTAGGCGACATCAGGCTGATATTTATACATTTTACCGCATCCCCGACTCACCCCCACTCGACGGAATTTTATAGAATATCAGTTGTGGCGGAGACGTACAGGGAGCGGGATCGAATAAAGGGCTGAACAAGGACGCTGCAACAACATGCAGCGTCGCATTACATAGACTTTGTGAACAGCCCGTGGTCGACGCAACAATAATTAAACGCTAAACCATGCAGAATCGAAGATTAAGTCAGCCAACGAGGAAGCGGGGTAACGGAAACATGCATAAATGTATACTTACATGCATGAGACCTCACAATAGGCATGATAATTGTGGACAAACGGAGGTGTGACCAGATTGGCGCCCGGCTATATCGCTACCCACATGGTCGATAAAGCAAGCCTGTACTTCCAAAAAAGATTGATTACTCGTCGTCCCCATCACGGATGTCTGGACGATCGACAAGCTCATCCTCATAACCGCCAATATCCGCCGTACCGACCGTCCAATCATCGGCAAAGTCAGTGGGATGCGCTGCCCCCGCATCTGCACCATCACTATAGTGACCTGCACTCCCTGTCTCGTCCGTCCAATCATGATCGTAATCTCCTGCATCTTCAGCTCCTGCCGCCCAGTCATCACCATAGCCCTCAGCTCCGCCTGAACCAACGCCCCAATCACTGTTTGAACTATAGAGCTCATCATGAGCATCGTCGTCCCCATTCATCATGTCAGAGCCGTCACCACCACCCCAATCTTCCTCATTGACAACCTCATGGTCTTCCTCGTAGACCTCAGGGTCATCGTGCTGTTGTTCTTCGTAACCTACGGGAGGATCCTCTTCGTAGCCAGAGTCGCTCGGTGATCCCACACTTCCATTCCCGTCATCTGACGAGCCATCCCACTAATAAAAACGACATGTCAGTTGAGCAGGTGATGAGTAAACATCCCACGGAACTTACATCTGACATTCTGGATAAACCCGGTCGGAAATTCGGTCAAGGGAGAAAATAAAAATTACAAAATGTAGAAATAGTTGATGAATGCAACTATCAAAAAACCGCTGTGTTGCTCGGAGACTTGTGCATATATGATGCAATGTCGGCTGGATGAGCTGAGGGCCTGCCACAACATTTCCCCAGACGACAAAAAGGGAAAACAAAGACCCCGCATAAATGAGTGACCCTAGCTGCTAGGGTTCAGCGGAATCCCGCGACAACTGGCAATCTTATCAGGAATGGGACGAAACGGTCACTATGTTGAATACTTCTTGGATGATATATTTTCCTATACACTGGTAGTGGGATTTGTGTTCAGTTGAACGAACCCAACATGTTATTGTCCGTGGCACCAGTATAATGCCTGTGACACCTGCCTGCTAATAGAATGTCAATTAAGAAGTTAAAACTGTTACAACTATCACTATGTATCACGACATCCTGTTTATAATTGTGAATTTAGGCATTCAAAACATACACAGACAAGCCAATGTATTAAACAATATAAAAGAGAAGATATCTACTAAAACATGAGCTATCCGCTGACTTCGTTACGGCGACCATTGCCGGGGCCACGTCCAGGTGTCGGGTCCATTGTACGTGGATTAGAAGGAGCCGGGTTTCCACCCCCCGAACCATGAACCGGCCGGGTTCATACCTCACCAAGAGCCGCGGTTGGCTTTATGTCTTTGTATTCCCTCTTGCGTGGCTTATTGGAGGGTCCGCAGACGAGTTTACACGTAGATCCGGGTGTGGGGTTAGAGAGTAGTTCAGAACGCGCCAAAGAACCCGGCTTGGAGGTCGGATTATATGGGGGTTTTGCGGTAGATTTGGGCGTAGCCTTATATGCCCCGGCTCTCTTTTCAACGGGAGCCATCTTGAGTGAATAGAGTGATTGAGCTGTTGTGTGATGTCAAGTACAGGGGCGATTGAAACACACCTTCGGGGTGCTCTACTGGAGTTTGAGAAGGATTGAAATGTACATCAGAATTGAATTTTGTTTAGACGTACAGACACTGTAACTTGAGAAACCACGCAGGAGTACCAGTAGCGACGAGACGACATGGTCAGATATCGCCGATATACAGCGAGAGGCCGTATGTCAAGGCCTTTATTTGGAATTCTCCAGCAGGCCAGGTAGACAAAGACCAGGGAAAATCAAGCAGTGCACAATGAAAATATTTAGACCGTGATGAAGCTAACATATACAACGAAACTGACTGGCAAAGGTTTATTCGCATGTCTTTCACACATTGAATAGCTCTATTAGTTGGCTCAATTGTCTTGCTGCTGGTCCGCCAAGAATACCGGAATGGCCGTTGTGAGTGGAAGGACCCATTGAAATGTCTACAGAACTGTAATTATTGGTAATTAAAACAGCTTACATGTTATTGCTAACATCAACAGACAGAAACCTAGATAGTCCGACAGACAGTGGAACGCACACCTAGAGAACTCGATGTGTAGTTAGTTCTCGTAACAGTTCCCAGGAGCAACAGACGACCGTTTCCACGGTTTCTAATCTATGGGATCCGACCACCTTAGGGCCAATAGAAGGATTGCTATTGTTCTCGCCCGGCACCTTAACAAACAATTCACACTCCCAAACGTCCGAGCGAGGAGTCTGCTAGTGGGATTTACCGCTAGGGACAATTGAAGGGATGGAGGTTGTACGAGCCAACATGTGAGTGGAGACCTCAGAAAAGTTGTATGTTATAGGTCACGATATGACGACCATCTTGTATGTATGGCCGTTAGGAAGCGGTTACGCCCGCACCAAATACCAAACTGGGATGTGTAGGCTAAACGGTAGCCTCTCGTGCCGGCCCATTCAAGGACGACAGCCGATGGATGCTCATCAGGAGCAAACCAAGGAGCGGACGCCTAGCGGTCACGATGACCAATGTTGCATGACTCAGTAGTGCCATTGTAATAGAGGTTTAAGTTCCCACAGTGATACTCCCCCAAGCATATACTCCCGAAAGACACTTTGCATAGAAGAAAGACGTTGGAGTTACGTGACTGTGAGGTTCAAAATCAGAGTGAGGTGACTAACGAACTCAGGAAAGGAGTTGGGAAAGGTTTCTATGTATATTGTGTCACTTGGCATCAGTTAGGTCCAAGGCTACTAGGCAGGCACACCCTAATGTTGATGATTGTGTGAGTAGATTCTTACCTAGCCGGACATAAACGAGACTTATAGCATTTCGCTTTTAGACATTTACTTCTGACATAGGTTTTTGTTTTCGTGAAAATCTGCTCATTTATTGGTCGACGTAGGTGAAAAGTTGGTTCAAGTGGGTGTAGTTCTCCAAGGCTTTTAACTCAGTACTCTTTGATCAGTATGACGCTACAAGACGATGGGCGATGAAGTTTATTACCAAAGATACCTAGTGTGAAGTGTTATGAAAGAAGCCTTTCCGTGATTGTAGACAGACCCAGTTGAATACACGGCAATTGCATGGAACATGTACAAGACATGCATGTGACGGAGAATCAAGTATCTTGCTGAATCTATTTTATAACTCAAAGTTACCTATTTTGGACTAATCCAATAGCATCTCTTGTCGTGGCATCTGGATAGCTCGTATGAAAGGAATACCCTACCTCCCTGACCATCACGATCCCAATAACTGTGTGAACTGTCAAGGCAAACCTAGTAGAGATGCGGCCTTGTCGTAGAATTGCCAGAGTCCCCAGGACAACAACGTAAACGACTTCTAAACCCTAATAGACCGTTATACTTTTAAACAAGGGGACGGAATTAACACGATAAAGGTTTGTCCCCCCCCCCCTCCCGACCCATCGGTTCCAAACTTGCTTACACATGACATAGCCCTATAAAGGCATTCTAATACCCACTCAGAATCGGACCCGCAGTGTCGATTGTCTACGCCCGGCAAGACCCAAATCTCTACAATAATGTCTTCTGGACGTTGGCATCGCGGAAACAGGTCTCGATAGGCCCTGGCTACGCTAATGCCGAAGCTTGTTATTTAAACCGCCCTGGATACTGCGTTGCGCTGGAAAGTTCCACCGTGTGGCGAACATGCGCGCAAAGTAGCGGCTCGGGTCGACGCTTTTCCCTTGCTAGAAGGACAAAACTAATGGCGATTCGTGGCAGGTGTACATCACCTCAGGATGTTTGACCTGATTGGGGTGAGTCGTTACGCGCTTAAAGTGCGTCGATGTCGCACTAAGAAGGTGAAAACAATGACCCACTATCCCAGGTTTCCAGCTCCGTAGCGACTAAGATCGACACATTGAAACCACTTCTTACACATGTATATCGCCATACCCGACAAAGCACCTTCAATTTGTTGCATGTCATTCGGAGTCAGAGTGCCCTTGGCAGCCCGTTCTTTCAGATCATCGATTTCCGTAACCAACTGCAAAAACCAATCTGTACCCTTTGGCAATACGTTCAACTTCCGGGGAAGCGTATCGACAAACATGCCATCCATGGTATCCGAACCAAGTAGCTCTGCTTCGTTATACAGGTGATTGAGAAGTAGTTGCACGCGACGATCCATATCACCCGCGGCAGACTGTACACTGGTTGTAGAAGCAGGCGTGGTGGACGTAGGCACAGGAGTCGTTTCATCGACCTCGGACGTGTCCGACTCAGTTGTTGAATCAATAGAAATCTCTGTCACGGTTATCGGTGGGACTTTTGCGGGGGCGTCAGCAAGACGAGGACGATAAGGGGGTATTTGTTTAATAGGGCATCTCACAGGAGGGCGTTTTTGTCCAGTACTAGAAGACTCGCTGCTTTTCTGACTGGCTGGGTCGTACGGTGGCATCCGATGTAAAGAAGGCCGAGTGGGCGGGGCCGGGAGAGTTGTATCAAACAGAGGTGCCCTGTGTCTTGAGGCGGGCTCGAGAGGGGGCATACGTTTGAGACTAGGTCTCACCGGTGGTTCGACGGCCGAAGGGGTCTTGTTGGCCGAAGACGGCTCAAAAGGTGGCATACGCTGGAGACTAGGTCTTGCGGGCGCGTCAGCGGCCGGCCGGGCCATCTGACTAAAGGACTGATACGGAGGCATTCGGCGAAGCTGAGGTCTCGAAGGTGTCTTGCTAGTACTGGCGGCGGACTGGTCGAAAAGCTCTCTGTCTGTAGTTTCTCCTGATGAAAATGACTTTTCGTCAGCACCAGGAGTGCTGGAGCTGGATGAGTGTGCCGAGGCTGTTTTGTCGTTTGAGTCGGGGGAAGAAGGATGGTTGTTTGTAGAAGGAGAAACAACGGGATATTTGTGATTCTCGCCATTAGGGCCCGCAGCCTTCGACTCACCGACGTTAGAAGCTCTGGCAGCTCGAGAGACAGCAGGGGGGGCAGGACGCTCAATCGGACCCCCGGGGGTAGTCAATTCATGAGAACGATTCTCCGGGACAGTCTCAATAAGCATAACCCAACTTTCTGTCGAAGTACGGCCTTCAGCCGGAGTGATGGTAATCGATGGAATACCGGGGACAACCTCGACGTTTGTGTGTCCATCAACGGAGCGTTCGCCGCCCGAAGAAGTCGCTAGCGCGTTTTTGAATGTATGATTGTGCATGGCGTGGTTCGGTTTAGAATCGGTATTTGCGGGTGTCCGATTAACACATCTGCTTGCTGCAGCCTTGGAGCTACCAAGCATGCGGGTGAAAAAACTGGGAGGCATCCGGATTAACGGTTTTCAAACCAATGTTGATGACTTTTGATGTAGACGGTCTGAACGGATACATCTTCGATGATTGAAATGGCAGACTACCTTCCTTTAAATATACCATTTTCGCCAATCGAATATTTCGCTGTCTCTCTTTAGTCGTTTTCTTACGGATTGGGAATCGAGTGTGTCGGAGAACTTTGTGGCCAAATAACCATAATAGTCCACCCATTATGGCGCTAAGTCGAATTATCCAAATCTAGTCAGACAATCTCACCTTTGCCTCAAACAACAGCGGAAGTAGCAGGATCAATCGTGTGGAGGTCAAAATTTATCGATGGCAATCGATGGAGGTCATAATTCATCAAAAACAGCTATGACGTCAGAAAAATCAATGTTGAAGTTATCATCACAATTTACCCCAGCTTTGTATCACAACAGGCATGTAAGTTAATCCCCGTCTATTTTGATGGTCCGTGCATATCCGGCCGTACAACGAAATCATTCCTTTCTTACCAGCACCCGTCAATGGCATCATCCGCTCAGCTTCTATTGGCGGGTTAAGTGGCGACTTTTTAAGGTGTGAGACTGTCCGCATTCAGAATATCTTCTGCCATAATTAGACCACTTTAAGATTCCAGTTGTCCGTTAGGGTCGAGAACCCCAAAGCAGCAGGTAGAGCTCTCATAGACAGCTTGTGGTGATAATTTCGTGTGCAATGATAGACTATCAAGATTGTCCTAATCTTTCCGATACTAGTCAATTTAAACTGTTCCGTGGAGTTTTAACAGTTTCATATACTGAATATTAGTGGTTCAAGGCTACTAATCATGATCGGTACCGACTTACTGACTTCCACGGCCATTACAGATTATCATTAGATGACCACACATATGCTAAAGGGGAATTTGACCAATAATGCGTACATATCTTCGCAGAAGTTATCAACATGTTTCTCATCGAATTTTCACGTACACCAAGGGCGAAGATGGGCTTCACAGGTAAACAACCTGCACTACTTCCATCGTCTATTCTAGTCACGTGGACATCACCGTTCCCCTCGAAGCTCCATTGCCTTGCCCATCTCGGCCTCTCCTCCCCTCTCCTTAAATTTCATATTCTTAGTCATTTGTGTCAACTCTTATTCTATACCATTCCCTACCTCCTTTTCGTAATCCTTTCCGTTAACACCCTTATTGATCCTGTTTTATTCGCGCAGTCTTTTTATTTTAACCTGCCGCTATTCAGCATAGTCTCCCAACCCGCTGGCCCGCTCGGCGCCTTTGTACCACAATTCTTCTAACATAAGACGGGTTGGTCTTCTTTTCGACTGGGTCTATCACTGACTCGGGTCATCTTACCCTATCAGCCATTGTTCCTTGTTCCTTCTACTTCATCATTGTCATTAATCCGACTATGTGTACTGCTATCTATTCACGTTTTTCTTGGCTTTTGATCTGACCTATCAATGATTTTTCGCTGGAGCCTCTGTTATGATGCTAAATTCGCTGATATTTGTCATACCCTCCGCTTTTTCCAAGCATAATTTTTTTACCGTGACATATATTAACAAACAAGCGACTGAATCATCAGGCCTGACTGGCTGTGTATACGAACACATAGCGTTATTTTGCTGGCCAAGGGCTTTGTACTACCCGCCTCACAAGCACCCATTGGGTAAACACATATCACGTATCAAATACATTCACAATCATGTAGTCCAGTTATTGTATCTGATTTCTATGTTCATAAATCATACAACTACAGTCTCCCTTTTATAAAAGCAGACTCCTTACTCCTGCTCCGCCAGAAACTTCTCGGCGTCGAGAGCAGCTTGGCAACCGGATCCGGCACTGGTGATGGCCTGTCTGTACTTCTTGTCTTGCACGTCACCAGCAGCGAAGACACCCTCAATGGAGGTCTCGGGGGTGCCGGGCTTGGTGACGATGTAACCGTCCTCATCAAGCTCCAGCTGACCCTTCACGAGCGAGGTAGCAGGGGTGTGACCGATGGCATAGAAGAGACCGTTGGCCTCCAGAGTCTCCTGAGCACCGGTGACGGTGTCCTTGACGACAAGCTGAGTCATCAGACCATTATCACCCTTGATCTCGACACCACCCGAGTTCCAGCGGACAGTGACCTTGGGGTGCTCGAGAAGTCTCTTGGCCATGGTCTTGGAGGCACGGAGAACGTCTCTGCGGACAAGAACGGTAACGTGGGAACCGTACTTAGTGAGGAAAAGAGCCTCCTCAGCGGCAGAGTCACCACCACCAATGACAACAAGAGGCTTGTTGCGGAAAATGGGGACGGCACCGTCGCAGACAGCGCAGGCCGAAACACCAGATTGCCAGTAGGTCTCCTCACCGGGGAGGTTCAGGCGACGGGCAGAGGCGCCAGTGGCCATGATAATGGAGTCCGCAGTGTGGGTCTCCTCGGGGCTGAACTCAGTCGTGTACTTGAAGGGACGCGAGGAAAGGTCGAGGGTGGCGACGGTATCGGTAATGATCTCAGTACCGTACTTTTCGGACTGCTTGCGGAGGTTGTCCTACAGAGAAATGTGGTTAGCCAGTGTTGTGAAACGCAATGCAAGGAACAAAACATACCATGAGCTCCTGGCCCATAATGCCGTCAGGGAAACCGGGGAAGTTCTCGACCTCGGTGGTGGTGGTGAGCTGACCACCAGCAGCAATGCCGTTGGCCATGAAGCCTTCGTACAGGACGGCTAAATACAGACGCCGTATTAGTAGACTACTCAACATTGGTCTCTTGCGACATTCTAACTTACGCTTCATCTCCGCACGGGCGAGGTAGACGGCGGCGGTGTGGGCAGCGGGCCCAGAGCCGATGATAACAACCTTGGAGTGCATGTTTCTGACTGAGGTTTGAGAATATGACTGGGTCGTGAAAGAAAGGTACGGTTTTTGATGAGCCGTAGCGGTAGCAGCAATGGAAAAGCCCGTAACAGCGCGGACACTCCGTCGAAAGAAAGAAGAAGAGAACAGCTTGGCGGCTGGATTAATGGATCAAAGTATGGGACAAGACGAACTGCGCGTCTTGTTTTACAACACAAAAGTATGGATCTGGAAAGAAAAGAAACAAAGTGTTGGCCCTTCTCGAAAACAGCGAGCACTCAACGCTTTAACCTCCTTCCCATCCGCACCTGCCAAAATCAACACACACACCCCCACTATGCAAAAATCCACCCTTTGGCGTGGGTTATCTAGGGTTACGTCAACTACAGTAGTCGCCGACCGGAAAGTCGGAAAGATTGCTCAGCAGGGTGCGCTAGCGGGCGGGGATAAACGCTGAAAGGGGAAAGATGGGGCTGGAAGGGGCCGAGGACCAGCGATTAAAAACGACAAGGCGTATCGACTGTGACTTCCCCCAATAGTCTACAGCTTCCCTATTTTCGATGCATGTCGAGACAGCGCCATGACGACAACTACACCAAACAAAGACGTAATTGATACAAGCGTATACACACAAACATATGTACCCCCTCCTACCCCCCGCCTCGCGACCCGCCGGAAACCGGCACGCTTAGTGCCAGGGGCGACAATTGACGCCATCACGTCACCAGTGTTGCCGGACTCCGAGGATTGACAGGGTGCATCCATCACGAGGCAACCTTCTGGAGGCTTCCAGTCAGCCGACAGTCGCCATCAGGACGCATCCATGTCGTTATTACATCCCAAGATGTGACAAATAAGATACAAAAAGGGCTCCAAAATGGACATTCTCTTATCAATCACCTAATCCAACGTCCCGCCTTCGGAACATCAACCGAAAACCCCTCCCAAGCCGCACAGCCTCAATGTCCACTCTCCGGCAAAATCCGAGTAAACGAACACGCAGGATTCCTCTCCCCCTGTTTGTTCAATTGACCAGCCGCCAAAGATTCTAATTCACCACGCAAGTCGGCGACGAGTTGGCCCGAGACACCGTAACCTGGACAAAATATGCATGTAACCCAAATGAAATTGATATAACCCTAATTATCGTCTATCATCACTGGGCCCTAAACTACCGTCTCTTTTGCCAAAACGCGCGCCAAGACCGCCGATGTCCCTCTTGAAGAAGTTCCCAAAGTTCTTGAGATTTTCATTAATGGTAGTCTCTTTTCCTTTCTCACCAGTGTTACCCATTTCTCTTGCAGCCGACAAAAGCTTCTCGCCTAGACTAGCGGCGTCAAACTTTTGACCGGCGCCGGCTGCCGACGCAACTCCCGTCCCTGGCCCCGATCCAGCCACCATGCCAAGTCCAATTGCGCTTGTTGCACCCGCAGCCATAAGGGGGGTTAGGAGCGGGTTATTAGGGACAAGTTTCCCAGCGAGCGAAGGGGCGTCGCGGTGGGCAGCGAAGAGATCCATGAGGAAAGGTTGATCTGCTTTGCGCACACCCTTGAGATCGAGGATCTTGCGAAAGTTGGTGTCGGACCGGTCGGCGAGGTGAATCAGATATGCCTGGACAAGGCCCTCTGGTGGTGATGCACGGACTTGTAGCGTTTTGAGGAGGGGGTCCACCTTTGCCATGGTGGCCGATACGCGCTTGACGAACGCTGCTGGTGTTGGCGTAGGTGGGTCTGTTGGGTTATGGAGTGTAATGAGCGTCTCGAAGGACTTGGTAAGTGTGTATTTGTCAAGAAGCATCTACACATCGTTAGTAAACTTG
>MJMS01000018.1:0-147897 GCA_002018275.1 Huntiella bhutanensis
TAGGGAGCCCCGTTGTGGTCAGAGCCGGTGACAGAGGCCGAGAACTTTGGTGAGTTGACCCCAGTGATCTGGGCCAACATTTCGCGGAACTCGACCTCTTCGTCGTAGGGCGTGGAGTCCGCAGGAACAGGAGCCTCGTCCAGTGTGGAACTAGCCTTGGGTGGCAAACCCTCGCAAGCGGATGCGGACACCAAAACAGGCATCTGAAAAGGTGCTACATTGGGGGCACCGAAAGCGAGCGGCTTAGTTGCTACAGGTGCAACAAACGAGGGGGTCGGCGCAGAAACAGTGGCCGTCTTGGGGCGCACTGTAGATGAGGGAGCCCCGCTGGGAGGCACAAAAGAGAAACTGCAAGAGTTGGTCGTAGGTACGGCGGCAGGGGCACCAAACGCAAATGCCAAAGGCGCAGTTAAAGGCGCGCCAAACAGGAACGCCGGCGCGGCCGGAGAGGCGGCAGCCAGGTCGGGCAGGCGCGCAGTCGGGGTAGACGGCACGCCGAAGGAAGGGCCCGAACGGTGCGCCATTGGAGCCGTGGTCTTTTTGGTGCGCGATTTAGCACCCACGGGGGCAAGGATTTTGCGACCACGGGGTGGGCAAGCGGGCAACTTGAAGGATGGTAGCTGGAAAACACCAGAGTTTTCCAAGGCACACGGCTGGCGGCCAAGCGCGGTGGTCAAGTTAATGACCTCGTTCACAGCCTCGTTCACGAAGACTAGGAGACGACGGCGATTAACTTGAGCGCGGGAGTGACGAGCCATCATCTCTCTAGCTTCATCTTCTTCACCAGACACCAACAAAGCGCGAGCTGACAAAGCAAGCTCGTCTAAGTCTCTACCCGAGGCATCGTCTAACTCCAGTGACAACTGGGAAAGACGCTTGGCCTCGGCTCCTTGGCGAGGAGACATATGGAGGGCTGCAAAAGAAATAGCTAAGGCGGGGAGCGTATGGGCAGCTATGGTGCGACGCGGCGCGCTAGGACGAGCCCCGTACTCACGGTCAGGATAGGCCGGAGGGGATAGCAAAAGGAGAGACTCTCCCTCATTAGAAGGATCCTCCAACTCCTCTTCGTCATCACTGGCTGACCCCCGGTACCGGAGGAAAGCAGGTTCCATAAACCGAGAAGCCAGGTTCATGGGGCCATCCGGGATGGTGGAAGAGATGGGGAAGAGCGCCGGAGTTTTCCGAGTGGTAGTGTTTTGCGGAGAGGCATGGACGGCCGGGGCCGAGGGGCGCGCAACGGGGTTCCGGCGGGCAGTGCGGGGGTCCATGAATGCCGAAGTAGCACCGCCACGACGACGGCGGTGGAGGTGTTGGACCGGGTTGGAGTGTTTGAACGAGTGATAAACAACAGTTAGTATCGCATGGCGATGATGATTATTTGGAGTCAGCAGAACTTACCCATCATCTTGGACGCGCGAGCTGTTGGCGTTCGAGGAAGCCGAGGCATCAGCACCGATATGGGGAGACCTGTTCCACTTGGTAGAGAATGTAAACGACAATGGAACAACTTGGGACTTACGTGAACATGGTGGATGAAAAGGTCACAGTGTAAATGAGATGACAAGTTAAATAACAAACTGAGAACAATCGACAAATGCTGTGGAGCGAGTGTCGAGATGAACGGAACACGAAGTTGTAGACGGGATCGAAAAGCAAATGCTATCAAATCAAAAAAAACCAGAAGAAATCGAGAAATAAATCTTAAAGTGAAGAAAATCGTAAACGCTAAATCAAATCGTATTCCAGAGTATCAACCATGAATTCCTATATCAAAATTGATGGAATACTGGAGGAAAAGCCCAAACTTACGAAAATCTAGACTGCGGTGTCGAAACTGGAGAAGAGAAAGGAAGAAAAAAAGAATGCAAGCTGGGAAATGGTCGGGCTTTTGAATTCGTTCGGAGGACTGGCTGATTAGCAACGCAGCTTTCGTAGGGACTAAATTTTTTGTGTGTCTTCCATTCATTTTTTCGACGCGTTCAGTACGCATGTTCTTTCCTCAAAGATGTGTAGATGTATAGTTTTATGGGTGGTTACTTCCTAATTAGGATACTGAAGTTGCATGGCCACTTAAATTTTAGTGTGTCAACCTAGAATTGTGGGGCCCTAACCTGACAGAATTTATTGATTGGTCGGTTTGGATACTTTGTCCACAATCTTTGTGCAGGTACACCTAAAATGACGTTGTACTGATTATCCATCACTTCCACTGGCTTCCAAACTCGGTCGGGACTTGTGGCAATCAATCATGTCAGAAGGTACCGCTATATCTTTCTTATGCTCTAGGCCATGAGCTTCTAAAGGATCCCATAATAGAGGATTCAACTCCTCTCGAAAAAGATTAAAAACATTGGCGGGTTCATTGGGGTGGAATTCCTCGGTCAACGAAGTGTTCATCTACCCGTTGCAAATAGTGATGAAGTGACTTGGTTTGATGTGGTGTAGTCACTATGCTCAATCATTTGCTCGTCAAGAAAGTTCAATACACTGCAAAGAGCTTGATGGCGTGTATCTGTATTCCCATACCCAAGCATTAACTTTAGTTGTCATCGTGACCACAAGAAAAATTCACCTCCTGCCGTCTTCATTACTTCCACTTCTAGACATGAAGTTGCCTAACGTGGTTAAAAACCGTCCACTTGTATCCGACCCCCGAGACTCAAGGCCCCTTCCATCCATTTTAGAATCCTTTGACAGGGGTTTAGTAGTAAAAATGGTGTCTAGCTTCGCCGGTCATCAGGGACCACGATGGGGCGCTTTTTTCAGCATTGCTGTAGCTTCACTGGTAAAAATGCTGTCTAGCTTCCTCGGTGAAGCTCATTCGGTGTAAAGATGGCCCTGAAAGTGGGTTTTCCTTGGTATCCACGTTACTGAACTTGGCACCTCCCTGTCCAACCCTATTTATCTTTATCCTTCCTACTTATACCCTTAATGTTTCATGTTGTTGTACAAATCCACCCAGGATTCCGGGTTGACAATTTTGTCATCCTCTGCCCTGTCTGATGGCTGCTCACTACGTGTTCGCTTCTCACTGTATAGGAATTGCCTCCTATATAGTCCCTGATAGAATAGCACTAGTAACAAAGTCCAAAGGGTCCGCTTCTTTTTGGNGAATCCTTCGACAGGGGGTTTAGTAGTAAAAATGGTGTCTATCTTCGTCGGTCGTCAGGGATCACAATCGAGCGCTTTTATTCAGAATTGCTGTCTGGTTTCACTTTTCAACACGCTGTCTGGCTTCACTAGTAAAAAAAAAAAAATGGTGTCTAGCTTCGCCGGTCATCAGGGACCACGATGGGGCGCTTTTTTTCAGCATTGCTGTAGCGTCACTGGTAGAAATGCTGTCTAGCTTCCTCGGTGAAGCTCATTCGGTGTAAAGATGGCCCTGAAAGTGGGTTTTCCTTGATTAGGCTGACCGGTCCTTAGAGAAATGGTGATAGAATCAAGTTTCGGAGACAAAGAGATGTGATGTGATCATGAGGAGAGATATCAAGTTTCAAGACGATGTTATGATCTCGCACTAGTGAGTATATAAGGTTGGTTGACCGCCGCGCCAAGGACATCAACTCTTGGCATATAGACGTCAAACAATCTTCCTTTTTCACTGTCACCAAATAAATACCACAAAATCATCCCAAAATGCCCGTCATTACTCGCAGAGTCATCTACTACTACAGCAACAACAACACAGGCCGCCTCGTCGGCATCATCCTCGGCGTGATCGGTCTCTTCCTTACTCTCTTTTTGATTCATCTAAGACACAAGCGGCGCCGTATGGCCAGTCAGGCCGCTCCAGTTGCTATGAACACATCGGCTCCGGTGGCACCTGTTATTGATGTCAGGGCTGCGGCACCGGGTGGTGAATTTCCCGGTGGTGAAAAAGTGGGAAATGTGGATGTGAAGGATCATGTGTCTGGGTCTGGGGAGATGACTGCGCCCCTGGGAAATGGGACGACAGGGCGGATAGGTGGTGTGCACGCTTAAGTTTTTGGGAAACAATTTGTCTGGTTTTTTTTGGTGGTGGACTTGATGAGCGGGATTTTGAGGCCATGGAAATTTGGGTGTGGCTTGATTGTTTTGGGGAGACTTTCGGGTGAAATTAGATGGGGAGGATATTTGGTTTGCTTGAATATGGGATTAATGTAATGACGAGATGCACAAGGCATAATGATATCCAACCAATCTCATTTCTCACGTTTAGAGATCCACTGTGACATAGACCACCTACCATCAAAATGGAACCCCTCGACCCTACTACGCGGGAAAAGAGCAACATAATTCTCATCCTCATCATCGTCATCGTCGTCATTTTCATCTTAATCTCCATCTTCGCATGTATCTGCCGTCGCCGTAACCGGGCAATTTCACCCGCTGTCATTGCCGCCCGACGCGCTGCCAGGGTAGCTGGTGTCCAAAGCCGTGCTTCTGCCAGCGCACAGACAACACAAACGGCGGCGCCACCGCCTGTTTACCCAGAGCCACCGCCGGCTTATACAGCGCAGGAGCCGCCGAAAGATGGAGATACGGCGGGGAGTGCAGGGGTGATGGGGACAGCTGAGACTCCGGGAAGTGGTGAGACGGCGGGAACTTCGACTTGAGGTGTTGAAGAATTTGGGGGGTTTAAGGGTTTTGGGGTGGATATGCTTTGTGGGTGGTCGGCATGGACAATGGAGTGCTTCAGGTAGTTGGTTGTACTGGGTTGCTTTCATAGAGGGAATCATGATTCATTTTACAATGTCGTTAGACGTACTGTGAAGGGTGCACAATCAGAGGAAGTGAGATTATGATAGGTCATGTAGAGTACGTCTAGAAGTTGCACTTTTCTTTTGATGAGGCCAAACTGTACGTGCATTGAGTGTATAGTGATGTCATACCGAAGTCAATATATCCAGAACCAGTATAGATTTCGGCCTTTGTACCACTAAGTCACTGTGAGAACGCGAAGGCCCGGCTTACTCCTACAGGGCTACCAGTGTGATGAATAGTCTCCCCACCGACAATATGTGATTTGGGCTGTATGTATGTATGCATGTGCATACCAGATCATGCCCTGGTGAAACCAACATTACCCGATAAGATGATGGTTCAAAACAGATACACACGTGTAGCTCGACTTCACTCTATCAGTAGGCTAGCAGACAGATCACAAAAATAAACTACGGAAGATGGTGTATATACGATATGATAGGAGTAATACTTTGGCTGTAGGTGTATATGTATGTACGACGTCATCCCCCACCCCTGCATCGTTGTGTAAGCGCGCAGTAAAAAGACGACACGAATTTGCCATGTCCTAAACCATATTCACAGAAAGCCTCGTTTTCCAGTCGCATTGGGGAACTCACCGGAGAGTTGGAAATCCGGCGGTTAAAGGAACCAAGTGTGATATGACTCGGCTACTTTGGCAGTATTTACGGTGGCAGGCGTTGTATTTCCAAATTCGGGGAAGTCAGGTTCTCTGAAAGAACAGGATCGCGTGCCTCTTTAGAGTTGCTGCGCCCTGGCGAATGTCTAGGCCTAGTTAAATCGCCCTGAATACTTGGGTGACGGGGCATGTCAAGTGTAGTCACGTTTAGGTTTTAGAGCAAACGATTCGTTTGAATAAGGCCTGTTGTTCTGGAACGAGATCATGGGGAGATTATAGGGATATTTGTGGGGTTGGCCTAATTGAGCATTATGGTGCGAGTGAGGTTTGGTTTTGTATTGTTGGTTGTGTGTGAGATTGAATATAAACCACCATCAGTCTTCCAAAAGTTACAGTTGGAATATGGTTAGTTCATTAACATTTTAATTATCATTACTCCAACAAATACCAGTTCTAGCATATACACCCGTACATAATTTCTTCACATTAAACCCAAACAACTCCATTTTTCAGAGACCATCACCGTATAGTCATCATGGGTTATTCTTACGGAGAAAGTCAGGTGCCGGGGTGGGTCATGCCGTGTCTTATCTGTTTAGCTTTCTTTGTTATCCTTTCCCTAATTGCTTGTGGCTGTGCAGCTAGTCGACGGAACCGAGGGCCATCTGCCGGGAGATCTATGCCAACAAGACTAGCTGCCGTTCAAGCCGTGCAACAACCAATTCCGGCTGGTGGACAGGTGTATGAACCACACCTACCGGCCCCACCACCGGCCTATGTGGCCGAAAAACCACCGGTTTATGAAGGACCTGCACCAACGAATGAACAGAGGACGGCGCCGACTACATATGCCTGATGCGGGTTGGCCCGGTCTTGGGATGTTTTTTGGATGGTTAGGAACCGTGTGACCTTTGACAGAGGGAATAAAGAGGGCTTGGAGAATCAGAATGTTAGATGGCGGAGGACATGATAGAAAATTATAGCGATTTGCATTTAATACCGGTGGGTGGTTTTTACATTAATCTTTACCTTTACAATCCATGGACATCAGAACTCGTACCAGGTGCCATATGTGTACATGAGTGTCGTGTGAGCTCTGCCCAATCTACTGAGAGATGTAACAGCGGAAGCCTGACGTCTGAAGGGAACTTATGCAACCACGTTCCCTTGCACACATGCATAACGTGACATCCCATCACACAATGCGTCCTCCGAACCTCTTGGCGGAATGCATCGAGGTAGTGAGGAAGCGACCTGCGCCCCAATGATTGCTGAAAAGAAGTATTTGCAATAACCTTGAAACTCAAAAAAGTCGATAGGCTGTGAAAGTAGCTCCGCCCCTCGGTGTTACTGTCATCCGAGTGACTGCATACACATGCGAGTTAGCCACCTCTGGAAACAAAAATCGTGATCCTTCATACTCCAATGGGGTGTTAATTGTAATTGTATGTCTTTACAACTTGGCATTGAGAGCCGGAAGGCTGATTGAGTCTTGGCAATTGGGTCTCGTGGATACTGTATAGGATGTATTTCGATGAAAGACCGAAGGATATCGAGCTATGGTGCACTTTGTGTGTTGGGGTTTCGCTGGCGTGGCGGGTATGTCTGTTACGTCTGTCTGACCGATCTACATGTCTGAGTTGAGCTTGAAGTTTGTTCTCCGGTACGCCGAACAAAAAGGTATAAGAGCCAGCCTTTGTTCCATGTTTCGCCGTGGCTTTTGACAACTGATTAATTTACACCACCTACTTTGGAACATAATTAGTCTTCAACTTATCAATTCACAAAGTACCATACAACAACCATGATAATTCATCCTCGCGCCGATACCAAATCCGGCACCATGCCCAGCTCATACATGGCTGCCATCTGCATTTCCATCGTCACGATCGTTTTCGTGGGAGTTTGTGTCTACGCATGCCGATTCAGAAAACAACTCACAACGGCGGGTGGTGCGTCGACACAGCCGGTTAGAGTCGTTGATACGCCCAACCGGACGGCATTGGGGGATCAGGCTACACCTACGAGACCACCACCGCCAGCATATGTGCCGAGTAGTCCACCGGCATATACTCCTACGGAGCCAGGGAAGAAACCACTTGGAGAGGGTACTTCTTGACAAGAATATCGGACTACGGTGATGGTTGGGAGGAATCCTTGCGATTATGAAAGGGTAGCATGTTAGATGGGAAGGGAATGGGGGCTAGATTTGGTGTGGAGAACGGGAAGCCGTGACGGAGATGAATAGTGTGTTGAGTGAAGTCGGGATGGAATAATGTATAACATAATTGGCAACCTTTAACCACTCTACTCACTGCAGCTTGGATGTACTTGACGATAGAATGAACGTGATATCCAATCATCCACTCGTTTATTCCGACCGTAACAACATCATAATTCTGCTCGCCGTGAACCCTGCCAAAGCATCAAAATCCCGGCAACAGTCAAACATTTAAGTCTCCGACTGACCGAAACAAATGACGTCACACTGGAAGCTATGGGCCTCAAATCGGTATCCGGCGGGGAATTACAACCACAGCAAGCACACGGGTCCACCCTTCCAACTTGTTTCTTTGACGTCATTAGCTATGCCGTCTAGATAGAGGACTGTTTTCCTCCATAATCACCTGAAATCCAGTCAAAAGTGAGGCTGGAAGGATGGCTCCGCTCGCTGTGTTGCTGACAAGTTTGGGGCAGGGACTTTTAAGAAATTGATCCAGGGGCAATTGGGTTGAAGGATTAACTGTATTTTGTCAAGTTTGCCCTGTGGAAATGTGAGGGGATGACTTTCTATTTTTGGATACGTTTTTTCGATGGCGATTTCTTTGGGCGCCGTGTTATGACCGGCCGATTGATTTACACGTGGGCGAGTCCTGGTTTGCGAGTGCTCAATTTCGGGAGAGTTGAGGCTGTATTTTGGATTGAAAGACGCTCAGTAAATCGTGAGATGGCCTTGGGACTTGTTACTATGAGGAACTGCTAAGCGACAAAGACACACGAGGGCTGTTTTGTGAGCATGCTTACAACAATGAGTTAGTCGCGTATATAAAGTGTCTATCGTAGACTATTCCATCAGTGACTACCAATATATCGTTGATATCATTTTCTACCCAAGTTATTCATTTCTACCACCCTCACAATGACCACCACATCTAGAGCCATCTTCCTCTCCACCGGGCACTACATTACGCCAACCTACACCCCCTATGTCTTCCCTACAGCACCCTCCCTATCTAGCAGCCACGCGAATAGTAGCCCTGGCCTTTCTGGTGGTCAAGTGGCTGGACTTGTCTGTGGGGTAGTTGCTTTCGTGATAATATTCTGTCTTATCATGAATAAGGTTGGTAGCCACATAGTGGACGGCCGTATAAACCAGACCTTATACGAGAGCGCCCAACGACGCGCACGACTTGCTGATGAGGAGAATACGATACCAGCTGGTGGACAGGTTTTTGTGGGAAGTAGAGATGTGGCAGTTGATTCGGATACAGAAACACTGGCTGATGTGGCTGCGAAGTCAACGACGAGGGTTTAGTTGCCCAGTGAAAAGGTTCGAAAGACAGTCACCTGACCGTCTACAAAGGCTTTCGTGGGTCACTGCGGTGGTTCATCTGTTGTGCCTTGAGTTCGAGGGTTGGCTTGTCGGGATTTATATGTCTTACTAGGAGGAGTAAGTTGGCTGCTATCTTGCTTTGAGTCAACGGCAAGGCTGTTATGGCTATGGCAAATCGGGGGGGAATGAAGAGTAGGAATCTTTTATTTGTGGTGGTTTTATACTAACAGACAGCTGTTATGGAGTTTTGGCGCTTGGATTTTGTTTTTAAATGTATAGGTACCTTCGGGTGGGATCAATCAACAGACTTTCTTTTCATCAATTATGCCCATCCAGTGAAATAGCACATGTGCCAATACCTTTGTTGTTCTTAACAGTGCCTACTTACGTTAGTTGTGTCATGAATTTGACTGAGTAAGGCCTTCGGCGTTGTGGGGGTCTCGGTGGCAATGTGAAAGCTTTCATCCAGAGATGAGTCTGCTGCCGGTATATGTGGCTAGTAAGTTCGTTGGCGGATAGTCGCTTTCGTACACATACTTGGTGCCACTTCGTTTTGATATTTGAGCCATCCATTACTCTACATGAGGACTTAGTCACAAAGAAGGGGTGGTGATGAACGAAGCTATGATGCAGCCGTTAGATACACATTCGGTCATGCGATTCTGATAGATGACAATTGTAGCTTGTCCATGGTCAGGCATCAGTTCTCCAATAAGCATCAAGTTGTATTTTAGCTCGATGGGATTCACTATCAGTCCATCTTGGTGCCATTAAACACGCCGATTGTTATCCCCCCTCCTCCATGTTAGCCCAAGGCAGATTTTTAACTTTTAGTTGACAAGATAAGACACCTACTAGCATAGTTGACACCGTCAGTGATTAGATTTCTTCTGTCAGTGGACCTCTAAGGCGTTAAAGTACTAGTATCAACACTACCCAGATCACCCCGGTGTATTTCAATTAAAAACCAAGATGGCCGGAGTCCCTCCATAGACTCCAGATGGAAGTCAAAGGACAGGCTAAGGTAAGGCGATAGACAACAGAGTGTCCTGTTCTTGCATTAGATGATAAAACTTTGTCGTGCGCAGATGCCGGTTGGGGCTCAGAATTCCGACTGCCTTTTCGTGACATAGTAGAATATCTCCGGTTGAGTTTAAGGAGTGTTGGGTTATCACCGAGAGGGTATTGAGGGAGACTGAGTTTATGCACGCACCTTCTAATGGATATGGTGATAGGTTTGACAATTGGCATCAATTCCCAACGAGAGTTCAGGGGCGGCTTTATATACAGCGACTCCTGTTTTAGTTTAGCCAAGTTAGGTTATTGCTTGCTGAGTATCGGTAACGGTAACGGGAAGCCAGGTGAACACTGTGTTGAATATGACGTTAATACAAGATGATAGGCGACACTTGTAGTGCTTGTTCATTGATTCGACTAACCGCCATTGATGCCATTGATGCCCTTCCTGTCTGATTGTGTTTGTTTCCTCTGTCTTCTCTGAGTTATAAAGCCTCAATCTCTTCGAGTATATCCGTGGATCACACGTTAACGTGTATGTTGAGACTCAATATTCGTTAAATTTGGTCTACCAAGAGTGTTGTCCAAAGTTTGTTGTACCTCGATGTCCCATCTTTAGTGGCGGTGCGGTTCAACTGATGTGATATGGTGATTCGTGATCGATATAATTGTACGACAAACTCCCATGGCCACCAAAAATATCAATGGACAAAAATCATATACGCTCCTTAGAATACTCCTCAAATCGAAGGCCTCATGTTAAGCTTAAGCCAAGGCATTCTTGTCCCACGTGATTATTTGTCGCTTATATGCACCGCGCCACTTTTCCTTAGGGGAAAAGGTGATGGATGAATGCGGTTACAACACAGTTAGCTTCGCCTCCCGTTTGTTGCGCCAAAATCGCGGCTATAAATTGTGGAACACAAAATGTGTGCAGGGCAACCGAGGTCAAAAATCATTATGTCGTCACTATCACTAACAGCCATTGAGCGGTTATTAGTTGAGGCTGTTGCGCATGGTAGTGCTCGGCTAATTGGCTATTGCCAACTCACGATGCACTTTGTGTTAAGGCTCATTGAAGAGGAGAAGAGGGTTAATCGTGGTCTTGATTGTTCGTGTGAAGACTGGCAGTAGTATTGCGTTTGTAGATAGCCTGCGATAGTATATAATGTCGGTCTCGGTGTACATGCCACCATACTCAATCTCAAGAAACATCAACAATCTTCACCTCAACATTCAACTCTGTTACCACCTCTTACATCTTATTTCTCCTACTCAACACACATACATCATAGCCATCATCAAAGCTCGCAAAATGTGCCTACACTCTAGCCCCCGCGCCAACAGAATCACCGGCGAAGTCATTGGAGGCATCGCCGCTGGCATCATCGTCATCATTCTATTCCTGTATCTCTTTGTCAAACTAGTCGACTGCATTGAATCCCGTTCGCGCCACAAGGAACAAAATTTCCGCCCACGTAACGACGTGGAGAGCAGTCCAGGAGAAGTTGAGCCTTCCGCTCCGGCAGCTGGGATGCCATCACTTCAGGTCCCGAAACCCCAGCCAGTTCACCCGTCAGGACGGTAACGGGGTGGTTCCGCATTTGGTCTTGCGACACAGACGCATTGCTGGACCTTGCTTAGTTGGTCGTCTTGTGAGATTATCGACATCGGTATTACAACGGAGTAGAACGTCGAAGACGTCGAAGGCGACATATTAGAGCTTGGGGATTTTTTTCTTTTTTTTATAGATTTTGCGACTTATAGAACTTTAGACAGCACATTAGATTTCAGCCAATCAATTTATTTCCATCAATCCGCAGGGATTGCGACGATTTTTGTTCTGTGAGAATTCGTTGTCAAACTTGGAATACAAAGAACCGGATCAAGGGAAGGCCCGGAATGTGGGGTAGTACATTGTGAGATGGATTTAGTGGTGGAATAAACCGACTATTCTAGTCTATAATTCTCACTCTGCGGGGTAATGTAAGATATACCAACGGTTTGGCCGATGCTGACAACTTTCACAAACGTCGATTGTTGATTGGATATTTTTATGCTGAAGGGGGTTGTTATTGCTGCGATGATTCTAGGCTGCCATATAAGATTCCTTCAATCTTACCGTGATGACCATGCATGTACATATGTATGCATATAAGGACAAAACTGATCCCAGATTTCTTGGCATCTTTAAACTTGTTCCACGGGATAATTCTATATCGTCAACAGACAAACATCAGCTCCGTCAGCTATTCTAGCCACCAGACTGTCGGTGCATTTCCCCCGATATCACCCGATCATGGCCTCAACAGAGTCGCGCTACTAGAACCTAACCAATCCGTCCATTCAATAGAGTGGCAAACTCCGCTCTAACCCAAGACACCCAAGGCTCCAGACCGCATAGGCAAAGTCGTTGTAGGCCTAAATAATCGAGACACGAAAAAATGCAATGATCTACAACCAATTCCATCCTCCACCAGGCTATAAGCCGCAACCTAATAATCCCAGTCAGAAATCTCGCGAACCCCCTTCTTGGCCAGTCTTGGCACTACAAATATGGAAACAAACAACAGTAAATCCTATCGCCAAGACCCGTCATCCCACTATCCCGCAGGCGGCGACCGACTGCATGGCTACACACAAATATAGCTGCCCACAACCCGGTGCGATTGACTTGATCACCCCGGAGCTGACAGTGCGACACCGGCGGATGTTTCTACTGACTGGGGAATCTCACTTACAATGGTCGGGGCCATGGGATAGGTTCGAGTCGCTGTCGTTTGTGGGTTTGGGGCTCGGACGTTAAGCCTTATGCACTGCCTTGCGTTTTTGTGGCCCAATACACTGGCTGTTGCATGCAGTGTTTGCGAGCCTGACTTGTGTACTGTGTCGATATTGGACTGTCTATCAGTGACTTTTCTAATGGGGGCGGCTGGGCGAGGCGACGGGGTCATCCATATAAGGAGCTCCGAAGAGCCTTGTCTTTTGCATCGTAATCTATCTCCATCAATCTTCACAAACTAACAACGTTATCAGCCATCTAAAGACTTCTTTTCTCATTGCCTCTTTTTTTGCATCCTTAACGATTGACGACTTTACACACATATTAATTCACACTTTAACCCCGATCAAAATGCATCTGTCAACAAGAACCCTAAACAGGCTCGCTGAGTTGGCCCAACCCCTGATTATCCGAGCCGACGACGACGACGCGGAAACTTCCGCCACAGCAACCAGCACCGCTAGCGAGTCAACTTCAACCTCTGATGAATCCGACGACTCAGATAGCGACGGGCTTTCGAAGAGAGCCAAAATCATCATTCTCGTTTGTGTCTGTGTCGGCTTTGCATTGGGTGTTGCCCTCTTCGTCTTTCTTCGCCGCCGCTACAAGCATGTCCGGGTAGAAAATGCCCGGATAGATGCCGAAAAAGCTGCCGCCGAGGCTACCGAGGCATCAACCGTCAACGGTGAGGTTGTTGGTGTTGATCTCCACGGCCGCTCTAATAGAAGAGGTGGCGCAGAGACTAGTGACAGTGACCCAGACGATGGAATTGCTGTCCCACCCACTCGGCCGTACTCCTCTCGCAGATCAACAAGTAGACATGACGGACACCGCAGGGAACGCAGTCAACATTCGGATAGAGAGTACAGACGGGACCGCGCACGGCAGAGAGAGAGTATGGCTCGTCGGTCTATGCATTCGGAGGATGACTATGATGACCGACGCATGGGACAGCGGGCTCGTGGGGAATCGTCCCGGCCAGATAGGCGATCAAGGTCGCCGGTAGAACCTAGAAACGGACACACTGGTCGTAGCCGGTCGCATTCAATTTCTGCCTCGAGGGAAAGATCGGTGTCCTATGGGCCAGGAAGACATAGCGACCAAAGAAGGCAGAGTAGTGAGACAGACGAGTACTATCGCCACTGATACTGAAAAATCGGTTCCGTTATGGGAGATAGTGTGGTTTAGGATGGTCGCTAGTACGCGATACTGTTGGAGAAATGTTAGTTTTTCAATTTGTCTTGAAGCAGATAGAAGGCCGGTTATAGGTATAAAAGGGAGTATAGGGACCAATTAGTCGCAATGGTTTTCTTGTTTTTTCAACGTTAGTTGTTCATTTTTAAATTCATCAACTTTGACTTGATACCATCAAAACTTCATCATTATGATTCTACCAACGCAGTCTTCATCCGACTCTTCCCAGCTATTATCGCGAGAGACCAGGCCTCCCCGCTTTTCGCCATCAATACACATCACTCCCATGGCCTTATGGGTCATCTGTTTCGTCGGATTTTGCGCTCTGAGCTTGCTCTTCTACTACCTCATCACCCGCCGAGTTTTCACTCGCATGCCCTGGAGTAACAAAACCCCCGCCTACACCAGCCACATCGCACCCCCCAACGCAGGCCAAGTCCCCCTCCGCTACCTCCCCGGAGACCCGCCCCTCGAACAACGGACCGCTCAGCAACGCCAAGACCGCGCCTTCGCTTTCGTCGGCAAGCCTCCCCGCCGCAACGCTTCTCCTGAGATCCCTCCTACCTATCAACAGGCCTGTCAGAGTCGCTCGATTCGCCGTGGGAAATTGCAGGGGGATGTCGCTATCACCGGAGCAGTCGATTTCCGTCCGGTTGTATGGAGGTCTGATGAAGCAATTGAGTTGGAACATGTCGAGCATATTCCAGTCGAACGAATCCCTCCTCACCAAACTGTGCCGCCAGCCAATACCGGAAGTCCCTCGATTTATTATCCAAGGTCTTGGATCGTGTAAGGAGCTTGTACACGCTAATTAGGTAGTCACGTGAAATTGACGTCATTTTGCTTTTTTCTACATTCGAATTAAAACTATACAATGGTTCCCACGTGAACTGCCAGAAACGGAGCTTCGAGTTCGCCACCGCTTAAACTAATTCTGCCGAATCCATGTTTCTAATAAAAGTCCAGTACCATTTAACTCCATTCACAACAGCTCTAACGCTAGCATGTTCATTCACGGTGTGGACGCCCATCTTCATGATATCTCTGCCTACTCCGTCCATGACCGGCGCAAAGCGGAAAATGTGCTTCGATACAGCCCAATAGTACCGAGTATCGGTGTTTCCAGTCATGATGCCAGGCGCAACGATGACTTCCTCACTATAAACAGCACGGGTAGTTCCGGACAAAATGCTGTAAGGCGTTTCTCTATCAGTCTCGGTAGGAGTCACCGGTGCTGGCTCCAATGTATTAGGCCACGCAATCAATTTAATCGAGCCTTCAATCTCCTCCTCAGTTGTGGAGAATGCGTCAACAGTCAAGTTATGCCTCTTAGCAATGGCAGTAGCCAGTCTCGTCAGCTTCTCCTGGACAATAGCCACCGATTCTCCCACATTAACCCGATGGTTCACAGACAACTGCACTCTCTCAGGCAACGCATTGATCTTTACACCGCCCTGAATAATATCAGTAGCAACAGTCGTGGTGTACAAGAAGCGGGAAACCGGAAGGAGCCGAGCCGCTTCCCGTGCAAGTGGGTCTGGTCCAGGAAGGCCAGGAACATGGTGTTCCAGAAGCGCGGAAAGCTCAGTAGGGAATTCAGTCCCGTGTTCGTTACCGCAGTGGAGAACAGACAAGAATGGGTTGTCGCTATGAAGCTTGGGAGAGTATTGATTCTTTTCGATCAGAGTAATTAACTCAGCGAGGATTCCAATACCATTGTGGACAGGGGGTGTCGATGAGTGGCCACCAGGAACACGGACAACGATGTCGACGTCAATATATCCCTTTTCAGCGACTGCAGGGAGCGCAAAAGTCCTGCCAAAGTAGTTGGCAAAGCCACCACCCTCGTCAACAATGACAGCGACACCATCGATTCCGTAGCGCTTCTCGAGAAATTCAGCTAGGTGTCCACCTCCTTCATAACCTGAAATTTCTTCATCGAATCCGAAAGAGAGAAGGAGGGTACGCTGCGGCTTGAAGCCAGACGCAACTAACTCGTCCACGGCAATCATGACGGCCGTCAAGACTGATTTGCAATCAATCGAACCCCGGCCCCAAACAAATTCACCGTCGTAGTGTCCAGAAAACGGAGGGTGAGTCCATTGGTTCCATGTAGTCGGGTTGACAGGCACAACATCTTGGTGAGCCATCAACAATGTCGGCTTTAAAGTCGCATTCGAGCCGGCCCAAGTCAACAAAATGCCGTGAGTGTTAACCTTCTCAAGGGTTAGGGTCTCGAAAATTCCGGGATAAGCCGCCTCAAGGTGTTTGTGCACTTTATAAAAGACATCCCACCTGGCATCTTCTCCGACAGGGCCCATATCATCGAAGCTTTCACTGGGGATCTTGACGATTGATGAAAGCTGGTTAACGACCTTTTCATGTAGGGCGTCTGGATCGGTGGCGAAAGAGGGGCCGTCAACCGTTGGAACGAGCGCGGGGAGTTGCGAGCATTGGGGGGCGGTTGAGAGGGCGGATTCTTCGGTGAAAGAAGGGGTATGGAGATAGACCAAACTCATAGTAGCGAGAGTCATCAAGAGAGCCCGGCCGAACGAGCGGCGGGAACGGGCGCGGGTGGAGGCCACATTGGGAGTGGGGAGGGTATCTGTTAGCGCGATCTTTTCCGACATATTGACGATGTGAGTGTGTATAGTTTACGATTTCAAAAAGCTCCCTATGAATGGGACTTGGCTGTTTATACAACTTCATATCACCCGTTATCACATCATTCACCCCCTGCCCTCTTGTTATCAAGTACAACGCTACTCAGGCAAAACGTCTGTTCGTTGCTTTGTTCACGATTGGAGATTTCGTCGGCTATCTGATAAAGAAGCCGGCCGGAGTGTGGTTCATAAGTCTGATAACAAATGCAACCCTTGTGTCAGAAATAGTAGGGTTATACTGATGCATGAAGGAAAATCCAATCAACGGTGCTAACGGCCCACACGGGATCCACTACCGTTCCGACCGCCGTACCCCAGCTATAACCGCCGGTATAGAGTGCTCACATACCAGCGCTGTTAAGCGAATGTCCATAGTATAATTCCTGTTCCTGAACCGAGTACCCTTTAACCCCGCCTAAACAGCCCCGCTAGGTTGTTTTAACCTTCCCAAACAGGCTGTTACAGTGTGCAGTCGCTTTAGGAATTGACTTTTTTTTTCTTGTTGTCGTGCATATTTCAGTTCGTGTTTTCTACTTCGTTTTTCCTTGGCCAATTGTCCATTTTGTTCGTTATACCCCATTACTTGTGTTCCTTAATACCATCCAAAGTTGCCCATCATGGTCGAAAAGCTCTACGTCACCTACAACGATGTAAGTAACACTCTGCAATCTCGCCCACCCCGTTCTAACAAGACATTTCTCTACGACATAGGTCCACAAGCTCTGCCAGGAGTCTGCCCCGGCCATTCTCTCCGAGTTCGCCCCTCAGCTGATGATCGCCATCGGTGGTGGTGGCTACGTTCCCGCCCGCATTCTACGCTCTTTCCTCAAGCAGCCCAACTCTCCCAACATTCCCATCCAGGCCATTGGTCTGTCTCTCTACGAGTCGCTTCCTGAGTCTACGGGTGGCAACGCTACCCCCGGTGTTGTTGAGGCTCCCGGTACCAAGGTTACCCGTACTCAGTGGCTGGATCTCTCGTCGCTCGGTGAGATGGACGGTCTTGTCGGCAAGAACATCTTGATCGTTGATGAGGTTGATGATACGCGGACTACTCTAGAGTACGCAGTCAAGGAGTTGGAGAAGGACGTTGAGGCTGCTCGTGTTAGACTGGGTAGTAATGCGCCAAAGACCCAGTTCGGTATCTTTGTTCTGCATAACAAGGACAAGACGAAGAAGGGTTCTCTGCCACCGAGTATTACCGACAAGAGCCGGTATTTCGCTGCGCGCACTGTCGGTGACGAGTGGATTTGCTACCCATGGGAGGCTGATGACATTGAGGAGCACGACCGTTTCGCGGCTGAGGCTAAGGCCAAGGTCGCTGCCGCCCAGTCGGCGTGAAGGTGCGAGAGTAAGCTCTAAATACAAAAAATAATATTCTATGACGCACATTATCATCATTTTTCTACATACTGCGGGGGTCTTTTATAGTTGCGATTTTTGACGAACTTATGCATAGTGGGACAAAAAAGACATGTGATTGCACCGGAGAGGAGCAAAAGGAACTGCGTAATCTGGGAATCGAACCCAGGGCTAATCGAATCATTACCGGATGGCAACGATTAATGTTACCACTACACCAATTACGCTGTTGATGAAGGACTAACCGGTATCACGGGATATGAAGAGTCAGCCGGAGCGACAAAGCGGCGATGGAGATTCAGCACCGAGGCCATGGGCGGTTTGAAACGGAGACTGTCGGATGATGAAGTTGGAATGTCGAGATGATATGTGAATGGAGCTACGTGCGTAGGCGTTGGAGATGGAGCTTACCCGGACACATACATACATATATGACGTATTCGAAGCTTGCATGTAGTAGTTGGGACCTATCAAGGACCTTTACAGATGACATCATGTGGTTATTTACCCAGTTGGAATACCATATCGTCGATTTTGAAGTGGGGAGGTGGATAGTAGCATGTAGCCATGTGGCTCGGGGTTTATGGGCGGTCATAGAAACAGTCACAGGCACAGGCACAGGCACAGAAACACAACGTAGACGGACAAAAGTCGTAGTGAATTGATAGTACAAGTAACAAACAAGATGTTATACACGGCCACCAACGCAGCCCCCCTTCACTTCCCTCTCNATAATATTCTATGACGCACATTATCATCATTTTTCTACATACTGCGGGGGTCTTTTATAGTTGCGATTTTTGACGAACTTATGCATAGTGGGACAAAAAAGACATGTGATTGCACCGGAGAGGAGCAAAAGGAACTGCGTAATCTGGGAATCGAACCCAGGGCTAATCGAATCATTACCGGATGGCAACGATTAATGTTACCACTACACCAATTACGCTGTTGATGTTTATGGTTGTAATATAACCGCCTATGTCGACCGATTTTGCGATCTCCAAAATCCGGCGTTTAAATACAACGTCAAAGCACCGCCGCCACCTATGTACACACGTTTTAAAAGGCGACGCTCAGGGCGAGCAATCATCAGCAACTTGCATCAAGGACACTCACCATTTTGGATATCGTCCAACCAAATCCGGACTAATGGCTCTCTTTCGCGGGCGCATCACCCGCATTTTGATAGTTCTCCTTGTTTGGTGTGTCGGGTTTACTAGTCTTCTATGGCTCAGCTCACACCCTGATACCATCGGTGAGCCAGCATCTCACTTTGGCGATCTTGCACCCATCATAGCAGACTCTGTTGCTCCTACCGAAGATGACTTGTCTCCACCGCCGCCATCACAGCCCGAGACTGTCCCCGAAAGGCCTTATTCATCTCGGCCACAAGCTCCCGGTCTCCCATCACTAGACATCCCGTTTATCCCAGTGGACGCGAATGGCTGGCGCAAGCTTCCCAAGGAATGTGTCGATTATACGTCTTTTGCGCGCCAGGTGCATACCCCCAAGTCGGAAGGGAAACTACAGCTGTCATATCAGCGGCCGGTTGCCGAATGTCGGACATTTGAAAGTGAGGCTGTGGAGGCGGAGATTAAGCGGATGCGCGGGCGGATCGGCGATCCGGATGTGTTTCGCATTTTTGAAAACACGCTGCCTAGTACTTTGGACACTTGTATCCGATGGATGGGTAATGCAACAGATGACCCGGAGGAGGAGCTCGCTTTCATTATTACGGGGGATATCAACGCCATGTGGCTCCGTGACTCGGCGAATCAACTGCAGGTGTACCGGGACTTAATCACCAATAAGACTGACGTGTTAGCGGGCTTGTTCCGCGGTGCCATTAACCTGCAGGCACGCTACATCATTCAGGCGCCATTCTGCAACGCATTCCAAGCACCGAAAGAGGCGGGGTATCCACAGCATTCTGGTGGCTCTGGATCTACTCTTTTCCCCATGGTTGACGCCCACATCTATGAAACTTGCAATTTCGAACTCGACTCATTTGGCGCCTTCCTGCAGTTATCCGAGGATTATCTGGCCGCCACTGGTGACGTTGAATTCTTTGGACGCCATAAGTGGCTAGAAGCTCTTCGGGCTATCGTCAAGACTTCTAATGACATGACGGAGTCTACCTACGATGATGATGGAAAGCCACGGGTTCCACACTACAAGTTCAATTCGCGCACGACGACCATGACCGGGACTCTCAACAATGTTGGACAGGGAAACCCGGTAGCTTATACGGGTATGGTTCGGTCCCCGTTCCGCCCTAGTGACGACACGGCTGTCTATGAGTTCCTTGTGCCAGCAAACATGATGTTGGTTAGATATCTCGAAGCAGCTTCACAAAACATCACCAAGCGGTTAGATGCCGAGAAGGTGGGGACATTGACGACTGATGTCGATAATTTGGCCGCAGGTATCCGCAAGGGGATCAATGAGTTTGCAATTGTTCCTACGCCGGATGGAAAGGGGAAGATGTACGCATATGAGGTTGACGGTTATGGCGGTAGAAACTTGATGGACGATGCGAATATCCCCTCGCTACTGTCGGCCCCATTTCTAGGTTATGTTGAGAAGAGCGACCCTCTTTACCTTGCCACCCGCTCGTTTGTTCTCAGCAAGAAAAATCCATGGTGGTGTGAAGGTCCCGTCATCACTGGCGTTGGAGGCCCGCACATTAAGCCCGGGGCTGCTTGGCCGATGAGCGGGACTGTGCGCATCATGACCACGGATGATTCTGCGGAAATGGAAAAGGTTTTGCTGGAGCTGACCCGAAGCACCGCAGGGCTGGGATTGATGCATGAAAGTGTTTTGAGTTATTCGGCACACGACTATACCAGACCGTGGTTTTCGTGGGCAAATGGGCTTTTTGCACAGGCGGTTATGGACATTGAGAAGAGAAAACCAGGGGTCATCACGAAAAGTTATCAGGATCTTTTGAGAGGCTGATTTTCCTGATTCCATGTGTTTTAGGAGATTCATAGAATTGATCAAGGAATGAGGAATGTATTTTACTGTCTCCCGCGTGTTAGTTTGTGTGTGTGCATGCCAGTCATTGAAAAAGTCAGACACTTATCCTTGAATATCAGGAATGTATCCATCATGAAGAATAATATCAAAAAGCTCTCTGTCCGCCCATTCTTGATTGATGTTGTCCATTGTCTTGTTCCTTTTTCTTTTATTCTCCTAAATTGTTATTAATAATTCCCGAACCTCCAAAATGACCACACATCGCCGTGGGCTTCTTCTTGCTCTAATTCTCTCTGTTGCAACGACGACTTACCTAGTTAGCTCAAGTGGTACCATTCCACCCCTCCTTCCTGTTTCGCGCGAGAAAATCGCCTTGGAACAAACTAATGCCACATTGGACTTCCAAAGTATTCGAATCTTGAACGAATATAACCGTTTTGATCGACGGGATACAGCTACTATTCAGGCATTTCTTACCGGACTACAGTTGACGGAGCAGACGATTGTGGTGCCTCAGGATATCAACAGGGAGTGGCTACCACTTGGGGGTAGTGATATCGAGTCATCAGATAGTGACATCGCACGATGGAGAAGCCATGCTGAGGTTAGTCCATGATTATACGGTCTGTGCTGTATAACGCTGTCTTGCTAACGTTGCCTGACGGGGTAGATATGGTCCGAGATTATCAAGACGAACGCGGGCCCTGTATTGGTGTTAGAGGGTGACACCACCTGGGATCTCAACATTCGATCGTCCATGACCTTGATTCAAAAAGCTGTTGAGCAACATGTACAGATGCATAAGCTTGCGGGCGACAATGTAGTGGTCGAAGAAGATGTATGGATGGCGAATACGTGGGACATACTACTGCTGGGTGTATGTCGTGAGGCTGCATCGGAGCCGAAAGCACCAGTGACCCGGTTTCAAGACCCGTTTGTCAGACCCGGTTTCTCCCAGGTGGGCGTACAATTAGGCGCAGAGAGAATCGTCAGACAGGCAGTGCGGCCGGAGTGTATCCAGGCATATGCCGTGTCTAAAAGGGGAGCTACAAAGCTACTCATGGCGGGTCTGATGGGCATGTTGCACGTGGAAGAGGCTATTGTGTGGTTGATGGGGGAGCAGGATTTAGTAGTCTTGGAGATTTTACCGGGCGTATTTACCGAGTGGCAGTATCAGAAGATGGAAAATTCCGGGGCTACGAGAGTCGGGGGGTTACTTAAGAGACAAGAAGGTTGGACGATTGTCAAGGGGCAAACTCCTCCTCCCGGGAAGACCGGGACGTCAGGTCTGAACAGCACTCATCCGCCAAAAACAAACAATACCATCGGAAAAACTCCGCCGCCAATCAAGCCATCCACAACCAGCAAGGAAACTCCACAACAAAAACAATTCTTCGTCATCGAAACTCCCTTATCCCAACCTAACCAACCTACACTTCGCGACAGAGCACTTTCCACCCACGACATCTGGAATATCCCATCTTCCCAACATAACCGCTGGGAACGTTTTTCCGAGCCTGTCCTCCCATTAGCCTGGTCGGTCATCTTTGAGACAGGTGCTAATAAGACGGCGTCTTCTCTTACAAACGATTCGAAAAAGACCGCGCAGTCAGGGAATAATAGGCCGATTGAGATGCTTATGGAACCAAGCATGCATGCTGATGGTCGGGGGTTGTCTATATGAAGGTTGAAGGGTTACGTAGATGGTGTTTCACACGTCGGTACATTTATGGGGGTCTGTTGGATGATTAATGGGATGTTTGCGTGTGTTTGAAATTCTTGGCGTTTGGGGAATCTGGGGTAGATGGGAAAGTCTAGACTGTAATCAAATCAAGGTAGTTGTCGGAGTAAATTCCCGACTACTTAAATCATAACAAACAACAAGTATACTTGTAACCATAAAAAGTCCTTAGGACAGGTTCTCCACCGTTCAACAGGATTGAACAGGATTTAAACCGCATCTCCAACAGGAAAAATCCCACGTTCCTCAAATTTCAAGCACATTGTAACAAGCATACCAGGGCCTAAATTAGACTGTTTTACCATGCCATACTCGGTCTAGAAGCCGTTTTCAACCCAAGCACATTGAGGATTTCCATGATCGACGAGCTTCGACGGGGATGCATTGTTTTCCCGAGACTGAAATCAGCTCGGGACGGTATGTGCGGATGAAGATGAGTCCAAGTACACTTGGGATGTGGGATTTCTGGCTATATAAAGGGGAATTTCTCCGGTTTAACATTTAGGAAATACACTTTCTTCTGCATGAGCTAGTTCTCGTTTCCACAAATACACTTCTTCACATTCCTCTCGCTTCGTTCCCGCTCAGTCGGCTTTTTTGCTTCGTCGCTCTTTACTTACTTAAATATTCATTCCCGATCAACCGGTTTTGATCCACCTACCTTTCAAAATGCTTCCTTCGTTTTCCCTTCTTCCCCTTTTGGCTCTTCTGCCTTCTATTTCCGCTAGCCCGGTGAATATCCCCGACCTGTCGAATCTGCACAACATCACCGATCAAAGTGGCGAGTTAGTCGCTCGCGCTGGAACGCCTGAGGGACAGGGCACTGATAATGGGTTCTTTTACTCGTTTTGGTCGGATGGTGGTGCGGATGCTACTTATACGAATAAGGCGGCTGGCGAGTATTCGTTGACTTGGGGTTCCGGTGGTAACCTTGTTGCTGGAAAGGGTTGGAATCCGGGTTCTAGTACTCGGTAAGTGTCTCCCGTATATCCATACCTCAGTTACATCTACATCTTTCAGAATACAAACTAACCAACCCACCGTAGCGATATCAAATATAACGGGACATACACCCCCAACGGTAACAGCTACCTCTCCGTGTACGGTTGGACCACCAACCCTCTCATCGAGTACTACGTCGTCGAGAACTTCGGTACCTACAACCCCTCCACGGGTGCCACCAAGGTCGGCACAGTCACCAGTGATGGCAGCACATACGATCTATTCAAGCTAGCCCGGACAAACGCCCCATCGATTCAAGGTACCGCTGATTTCACTCAGTTCTGGGCTGTCCGCCAGAGCAAGCGGAGCTCAGGAACTGTCACCTTCAGCAACCATGTTGCTGCCTGGTCCAAGTTGGGTATGACCCTGGGTACTCACAACTACCAAATCGTGGCTACTGAAGGTTACTTTAGCAGCGGATCTGCCGATATTATTGTTTCTGAAGCTTGAGAGGTGTCCAAGTAACATGTATGTAGCTTGCTGTTTATTGAATAACAATTAATACAACCAACCTTCCCACTTTTATACCCATACGTTCTACTCTATGTCTATATCTAAATAATCTTCAACGGCTAGACGGAGTTCTCCGTTCACTCTGACTCGAGCATGGACTAGCCTCACTCCACACCCTCTCATCGTAGCTATAGCTACTACCATATTCGTAACCCATCTCATTCTCATATCCATATGCCGCCCAGTTATTCTTCTCTGCTGGTCGCGAACTTGAAGCAACACTGTTTGAAGTTCGCCGTGAAGATTTACTACCGGTTCTGATGCTCTCCCTAGTCTTATCTCCACGCTGATGTGCAACTTCCAGATCTGGTGAACCTGATTCGGTGTTAGTGATCGGCCCTAACCCTAGTTTTCTGAACCACCGTGTAACCGCTTAACAACTCCATCCCATATCATGATACTTACCGCTTTCACTACAGTTGACACAGCAGCCGTGACCACAAGTGACTTCTGTTAACCCCCCGTTGACGCCATAGCGAAGAACACGAGCATCACACCAGCCCTTGCTGTTCCCGTCATGTTGACAACGGCAGCAAGTCCAAGGGCCTCCGAAAGTAGCAAAGGCACAGTTACGCAGACTACATTTCGAGTTGATAGTCTGGGTTCTCGCAAAGAATTTCTTCGCACATGGTGTCTCGTAGCCAGTGTTGAGATCGATGAGGGCATTAAGGCAGAAGTTCCAGGTTACCGAGGTGTGGCTGCAGGGATGGATGCGCGGAAGACCGTGGCACATGGTGGGCTATGTCGTGCGGGAGAGACGTGGTAGGATTCGGGATGCTGCGTTTAGGCGGACCGATGAGGGTGCAGGATGTGATGAAGCGGGACGGATCCTATGAGATTTGAGGATGGGATTCCCCGTTCCTTTTATAGACGGCCGAAACAAGCGCCGAGGGTGACGGCACATATACCAGCCATCGCCACGCTAAGCGAATGCTGGGTCTTCTCCCGTCCCTCCAAGTCTCGAACGCCGACGCCCCAAAAACCGCATTATACACGCCTCGTAGTCCGTCTGTCTCAACTGCAATTCATTGCGCCTTAGCGGCAATGGCGGTGAGTCCCTTAAGCCTAAACGCACATTCCAAGGCCCGTACCGCACCGCACCGCATCCGAGACACCGAAAAGCACCCCACTTGCAGCCCGTTCCATAGCTTCCTCCCGGTGGGGCTCCCTATCCCTTTTCGCGTAGATGCATCTTGCAAGTCTTCATTGATTGTAACACGGCTGCAGATCTGTCCTTCACCAACGAGTTCCCTCCTCAGATCGGGACCAGCAAATCTACTTTCTCACCCACTGAATTCTCACATGATTCCCCGGTGATCTTTGAGACCTGCATTTGATGTTTGCCGCATTCACCTGGTCGGCTGGAAAATTTGTGCCTAAAGAACCCACGGCTCTCTTGGGCCCACAAACAACGCCACCCGCTACACCCCGCGGCGTGTCGTTCGTCCAGAGTCGGCTTTCTGCAGGACTCATTCCTCGTGATGGTTCGCGGAATGAGGGAAAGTGCGTGGTTGTAGGCTAAAATATCTTTCACATATTGGCGGGAGGCAACAGGGTAGTGGCATTCTATTCGGTTAGAGATGCGGCAAGTTACTACTTCCAAGATGGAGTCTGTATGTATGATAGACACACCATAGGGTGTTTGTTTGTGCCGATTTTGGCAGCGGTGACACGGACTAACGGAGAGGGCTGAAGGTGAGATCTTAGAGGATGAGACTCAGTTACAACATAAAGAAAGTTTCACTTCGGGAATATATGATGGAATGGGAGATAAAAACATATTGGGTTCTAAATACAGATAAAACGAAAAACAAAGGAAGGGGAATATGGGAAACGCGTGACCACAGTAATAGCCAAATGTGGCGAGAACAGAAGCAAGAAAACATACAAGAAGAAAAGGAAGACAATAACCGAGTAACAAAACATCAACAATGAATGACAAAGGAAAATCCCCAAAAACTCTAGGCTCACCCTTGATCCTTCATCTATCTCTCCAGGCCAACAACTGACACCCGAACATCATGGTCACGTGACAGTAACTCGTTCCGTCACCAAGATAGAAAGACGCAAAAGAGAAGATAACTGGTCTGCAGGGAGAACAGGTGTGATTTCTGGCAGGCGAACAGATTAATTATGTACACAAAACCCGTGTTATATTGGGTATTGTTGGAGAAAAGGTAGGTAGGTTCGGCAGATGTGAATCCCGACTCGGGCAAAAACGTGATCCCGTTTTGGATGAAGTGAGTGTCTCGGTGTTACCGGTTGGCCGGTTGACAATTTTGACAACAAATGTGATCACATCGGTACTCGTTGCCGTTAGCTACCATTGTACTGTCACATCGCCCGCTTATATTTCGTATTTTTCCACACCAACAACAATTCCAACAACGTCCAGATAGTTCATATGGACAGTTTGGTAGTGGACACGGCGGAATTTGGCTGGGGTCGATACCGGGAGGAGGCGGGTAGGTGCAGCTGCGGATCTGCAAGGCCTTGCACGGTTTGTTGTGCGAGTACGAGCCATTGGGGCAGTATTCCGTACAGGTGTACAAATGTTGACAGGGCAGTTCGTATGTTACTTGGACACACATGATGGGCAAAGAAAAAAAGGTGGAAAAAGCCGGGTGATGTTTGATAAGTCGGATGTAGGGTTAGGGCATAAAAATGAAATGGCCGTAAGAAGTAGAGGTCTAAAGGAGAGAAAAAAAAAGGGAACTGGTGATTAGGTCCGAGAATGTCAATGACGAGAAAAATAAAGAAAAAACAGTAAAGAATAAGGTCAAGAAGTAAAGAGAATAAATGAGAGTGAATGATAGAGTCAAAGAAAAGGGCATAAAATCAAAAGAATGGATAGGTTGAAAAACGAAAAGAGAGAAAATCTAGATGATTGAACAAAGTCATGTTAGTGGAAAAGAACGTAGTCAGTCAGATATTTCACGATGCCGGAGTAACAACGAAAGGCCAATTTAGTATTTTGATGTGCCGGCAAAAGGGAAGGAAGAAGAACGAGGAAAGCACTTGCCGGCGGCTTGTCAAGGGAGCATTACTCCGATAAGTAGTTCACTTGGGGTATAAGCTATAGACAGAGGCCAAACAAGAAAACATAGAAAAGTGGACAACAACAGGAAAAACAGAGGGAAATCCAGCCGGAAAAGGAAAATGGTTGACGACGCCTCTGCCATGATTACATCAGATTATGCAAGGGAAGTGACGGAATGTGAACAAACAAGTGAACACTACGGCTGTACCTGCGCATTGCTTAAATGGTCATCTCTGATCCTAGGCCATTCGCCTAATTGGTTGCGTGGTTGGCATAGTGGGGAGAAACAAGAACAACAGGAAAATAGGAAAGATGCCAACTAGAGCATCTAACTAGAGCATCTGGTTGCTAGTGGATGAACTTTTTTCGTTGTTTTTTAAGCTGAAGCGACCTTGGCAGGGATTCATAGGCTGTTTTGGGTTGGAGAAGGAATGGAAGGATGGTAGAATATCAGGCCCGGCCGGGGGGGCTCAATAGATAACTGGGGAGAACCAAGATCAAGAATAGTGGAGGAGACCACCGGAAAGAATAGGAAGCAAGCAAGCAAGATAAAAAAAGAACAAGCAAAAAGGAACCAAAATCCGACACATGTCAAAAAAGCAAAGAGCAAACTCACCTTCTCTGTAAAGAAGCCTATATGGCACCGAATAATGGCGTGGGGTGGCGGCGTAAGAAAAGGAAGCGAGAGAATGTTTCGATAACGAGCTTGACCAATCTTTATATGCAACAGGAAACAGCAACTGAGTGAGAAAGAACAGATACAAGCCACACACACACACAAGCAGAAACCATTCGGCCTCTCCGCCGATTTGAGCAAAGAAACAGCTCACGAAGTCGATTCCAAGGCGTATGATCTACCCCCCTAGTCACGGGCTAAGATGGGCGGAAACCGGGATGTCAACGAGCCGTGAGGACGCCGCGAGGTAACTAGACAATGGTGAGAACACTCTTGGACCAGGCCTTGGCTCGTTGTATAGTTGTTTGCCGGGCCGTGTAGAGTGGACGAACGGAAGACGTTTGTCCGGATGATGCTGAGGGTTTTTGGCTGTGAGGCTTTGCCGGTGAATGTGTGTTAGTAACGGGTTGACCGTGTGTCGTCATGGTGGATATTTGGGGAATTGTCGAAAGAAAAGGGTGTGAGAGTTTTGTTTTACGAGGGCGTGTGCGGGGTGGGTGTGTATTTAGATATATATCATCATGATCTGGGCGGGGTATTTGACTAGGCTTACATGATTTTGACCGTCAAAGTCGTGTGCTTCTTTGGGTCGTTAATAGATTTTGTTCTGAGTCCCAAAAAAAAACGTGTGGTTCCGCTCGTTGGTCTTGTATGGTTCGTTTCTGGTTCTCTTGACCAACTATATCCTTTTAGTGGGATTCTAGCGTCTTCTCAGAGGTCGGCTGATACCAAGATAGTCAACGCTTACAAAGAATAAAGTCTAAGAAGCAAGGATAATCTATGTATGGTTGGTGCCTCCAGAACAGAACCTGTTTGGCCAGCTTCTGGAAAACGAAAACAGGGGTAATTGACGCCGTACGTCAACTGGGGGAATAATAATATGTTGGTTAAATGGTCCGTGGGGTGGAGACCTCTGACACCTTTGCGACTGTACTGGGTCGACTCTTGGTACAGGCGTGACTGGAGAGAATAGAAACGTATGGAAAAAGTACAGAAAAAAAGTGGTCAAAAGCGGCGTAGCAGATTGGATAGACAAATAGTGGGCGTTGACAGGATATGTCTGTGATGCAAAGTTAAATTTGACAGATCACGGACTAATATCAAATAACTCAGAGAAATCTCGAAATTGACGTGCTACAAGGAGTTGGTTGACTATCTCAGCTGTGTTAGCGGTGCGACCACATGGAAACTGCATAAGGGTTTGGAGGTTCATGAATGTTTATAGTGGAAGCTTTTATGGGGTGTTCATGGAATGATGCGGCGAGAACCATGTGTAAAGGAGAATTTGCATATGGATGTTCTATAGATCTTCTGCCGTTTCTCTATGCCGGAACATGGGAAAGTAGTGGATGGATCATTTGAAAGCGAACTGGGGTCTTGGCCATTGCTGGCGTGTTATGTTCTATTGCGGGCAGTGAATGGGCCGGTGATCAATTATGCGTGAGGTTCCGCCAAGATGACGACGCCGGGCTGTGGAGGTACTTACAAGCGGCGGGCAGAGAAGATCACAAAAAAAGTAGTTAAAAGGAAAAAAAAAATGCGGGAATATTTCAAAGATCAACTGACACGGCAGAAAATGTCTGATGAAGAAAAAAGAAGTATGATGATATGAATTGTAAGCTTCAAGTTGCTTAAAGAAAGCCTATCTATTCAGCTCTCTATGTATCCGGATATCCCATCAATCTTATACAAACGCCAAAGGCTGCAATTGAAGCCGTCGATACTTCCCGGTTCTAATCGAAAAATACAAAAATAAAATAAAAACAGTTATCCAAAACTTTCCGTCATTGCCTCCCGCTTGTTACCCAGACCTTTCGGCTCTCCACCCACGGAATCTCGCCTTACGCTCGCGAATATTTCCAATCTTTTTGCCCAAGGCCGCTGCCCGGCGGGAAAAAAAAAACTTCAGAATTGGGACAGGAACAAATGAATGAATGTTGGCGTTGTTGGCTGGATTGTCAAATCCCATTACACACCTATAGTTACAAAATGGTACCCGTATTTCACAGTTCTACTGGAAAAATCACGGTATTTGATGGATCTTGTTACTAATGGGGAGATAAAAATAACTTGGACCTTGGGTTTGTCTGATTTTGGAGGTGGTTGTGTCGACATTGATTTGAGCACTTTCCGCAATGTTGAAGGAATTGACAATCGGGTAGACGCGCAGGGGGGGTGGGATTACACAAGATTTGACAGAACAACGGCGTGGGTCTGTACGAGGTATCAAGTCAGAAAGAAAGAGGAGCTGATGGGGTGTGTCCTTTCTTGTTTTTACGGTGGTAGTATACTTTAGCCGATTCATTGTTGATCTATTGTGTTGATATATCAAAAAAATACAATAGAGAAAAAAGCCCACTCGCCTGCTCTTTCTCTTTCAACCAACTGGCTAAGCCGACATTGACCCAATAATTCTCGCCACCCATTAGAAGCACTTATGTGGGCTGCCCTTTTGCTTCGAAAGGACGGACTACCTCGTGACTAACAAAAAAGACCATGTGGTTTATACATAATCTTTGATAGCAATTCCACATAATGGACCGCAACCGCGCCTATGTCGCCGCCGAACCAGCCGTAGCGGAGAAGGGGGTGCTCAAGACATTTCCCACGCCTAAAGTCTCACGGGAGATTAATATTCTCGACTATTAGCCTCCCGCCTGTCTGGATGAAGTTGAGTGTCCGAGGAATGTGTCGGATATGTCAGGGACAGACAAACAAAAAAGACTGAGACTGAAATAAGTGGATGACGGCTAGATTAGACAGATAGGCAAACAAATAGGTTACACGGAATTCATCGGCCGCCGTGTATGTGAATAAATCCGCACCTCGCAGAGGATTCTTTTTTCGGTCATCTCAACTACCGGGTCCTTAGAGTCTGTTCACCCTTGATCTCAGATAGGTCCTTCCTCAAACGCATTGACAGACTTGCGTCTGATGTTAGCTCCAAAACAAGAACAACAAAGTAGTAAAAAACATCTGCGCCCTGTGGGGTGCGTCAGATCGACGTGTCATCGGCGCCAACGGATCATGCACCATCGGCGCGCCACAGATGAACCATGAACGATATACGAAGACAATTGGAATCGAAGCTTGATGTTGTAATGAAGAGCCAGGCACCGTTTGCGTGACATCTGCCCATTGAGAGACAAATACAGATTATAGGTGTTGAGAAAAAAACGTGGCAGTAATGTTGCAGCCAAGACACTAGAAATGGGACATTACACAGAAAAAAGAGAAAAAGAAGAAAAAAAGGAGAGAAAATAATTATTTGTCCAACCACTTATCAGGATCTCGTGTCTCCCTTCGATTTTTCTCTCCCGATTCTCTTCAACAGATCCGAAAGCCGGCCACCGTAACACTAAGCAGCAGCTCGCCAGCCGGCCCGTCCACCATCTCGATATCTCAAAACCAAAAAAAAAAATACCGGGTCTTCTTTCCCTACATCACGAATCTTCTCCCACCTAGCCGTCCAAAAGGAGATGCACAAAAACCATAAATGCCAATAATGCCACACGCCACGCGCTGCACATGGCCGTTGTGGACAAGAGAAAGAGAGCGGAAGCCCGAAAAAGCCCGTGGCCGCTTAGACGAGTAGGTGGACCTGCCATGGTTCCGCCACCGGCCTGTCATCGGCCGAACCGGGAAGAAACGACATGGCATCATGCCCTCGTGGATGGGTTCTCGACAACTCAGCTCTTCATGCAAATTCAAAGAAACGCCTGGTAAACAAGTCTTGTGTTTATTACCATTCACTTGTTCTATCTATGCCAGAACAGCCCTATATAAAACCACCACAGCGATCACTGTCGCACCGGCCGTCTGTCAAGCACCCCCATCTTAGCTGGCCCCAACTATAGGTCCAAGTAAGCCATCACGCACCAAACCGCCGCCACAGGACCGCCATGGCGCATAACACTCAACGTCAGTGGCCAGCCATCCATCCCATCCCACCCAGCTGGAATGCACACCACTGCGGAAACGGACCACCCCACCCCGCTCTACCTGCGAGCGGCCGGCCCTGTTTGATCCCGCCGGGGTTTACGCGGTGGGAAAAGGGCGTTTCTCGTCTATTCATGCCGTTTTCCCCCCACCCTTCCATGATCTTTTGACATTTCTGACAGACAAATCCCCGTCTGCCGGGTTCGGACGAGCGTCCTCGGGAAGGTTTCACATTGTAGCCGTGAAGCGGAGATCCTTAGGGTTTCATCATGGAAATGAACGTCGATATAACAAGAACAACATGAACAATGAGAACAAAACAACCGAGTCTTGGTGTCTCCCAAAAAACGAAGACCCTCGTTTGGTACGTCAACTATAAGATAGTCAGTTATGCCATGCGTGTAAGATGGGAAAGTTAGTCTTTGTCTAGGGTTCAACCCTTGTACTTGAATATCATAAAACCAATATCATATTGCTTATATAGCTGTCAATAAACATGGCGACATATACTTCATTAACACAAAGAAACGCACAGAACAAAACACTTAGTAGCTACCACGGGTCTGAACTCCCCAATCAGTCCAATGTCCCCTGCCGCGACCCGAAACCACGGGAGCAATAACAGGAGCCCTCGGCACAATCGGACATGGTCGACAGTCGGAACAAACTAGGTGACAACAAACGGTATCCGGACACTTCTTGACACGATTCCGACACCATCGTTGTCCGTCATTCGCCAATCCACACGCACAGCATAACCATCGGCCTTGTAGTTCCGCTAGCCGACATACTCCTGACAGACAACTCGGCGAGAGCACACATAACGGTCCGCCGCACTCTTGTGGCATGACCGGCACGGCGGAGTTGACGCACGGCTGCATACACATAAGGCCCACATGGTAGACGGCTAATGGGCAGTATTCATAGTAACTGTGCCATTCGGCGACGCGGCTGCACGAGGGCAGATGGTGGTGATGAAGATGACGAACTATGCACATTTTTGGGAGGGGGATACAAGAAGCGGTAGTGTGGAACGGAGTCTGGCGAGACCGAGGAGGGAGACACGACGGAGGACCGACCGGTGTGGAAGGCCCGTTTTTTGCGACGGGAGTTGTGTCTTGTGAACGATGATCACTTGGGTAGACACAAAACACACAGCCAGGAACCTGGTGTTGGAACGATTGTAAGAAGAAGAAAAAAGGACGTCAAGGTAAAGAAAGGTACGGTAGCGACTGCTTGGAACCAGCAAAACGACGTGGCCAAGGCGAGAAAGTAGAGGCGAAGGCGGAGAACCCTGGTGAGACGGCAAAGCGAAATAGGCGAGATGGACAAGACGGCGAACCAAAGGACTGCAAGGGGAGGGGAGGGGCCAGCCGTCTACGTTATAAAGGCGTACAACGACGAACGATGAAGCGCGGGGAAAGCCAGCCAATCGACGGGGGCCAAGGATACTTCATGAGTAATTTAGACCAAGATGAAAAAACCCCCACGCTCTTGGTTGAACTCGTCGGTATCAGATGGACTTGGTTGGCTGACAGACGGCGTTGACGGGCGTAGGTCATTGGCGACGGTGGATGCATCGGACATGTTGGACGGGGCATGACACTGCAGCGTGGGAAGATGCCTGGCTGGGGCGTTAGACGATGAGCGGTGGAGAAAGAGAGGCGCGAAAGGGCTGTGAAGCGTGTGACGGAATGGACTGGGGGTAACAAATACAGAGCCAACTTTGGACCTGGAGAACGAGAGAGCGAGAGAGAAAGAGACAGAAAGAGCACATGTAGGGGCGACTCTGAGAAATCAGAGAAGACAGAATCACTTGGGGGGAGGACACGGTGGGACCAAGTCGCTCGGGAATTAAGCAGTGGCAGTGTGGGCCTCTTCCTAGCTGATAGTCGTCGTACCAGCCTAGGCTATATTCCCTCCAGTGTATCAAGAGAATAGCTTCTCGAGTGGTCTTGACCTCGACAGTTCCTTAATCTGTTCCACCCCCACAGCCCTACAACGACGCACCCCTCAATCCTCTAACTCGCCTAACCCGTTCCCAAAACAAAACACCTAGCATCCCGTGGGGTCCAAAGGCGCCGGCCACCCCGTCCACCACAGGAGAATCCCGGCTATTCTCGCGTGCCCAAGTCTCGTCTGTGTCATCCACTACATATGTTTCCCCCGCTCGCTTCTGATATTCAGCGCTGGACTGAACCTCGAAACTTCTGGTTCCGGCCATGCAGAGGAGAGAAACCGAACATCCAAGTCCGCGCCCCCATCAAACTCCCCCCTGGCCCGTCAGTAACTCGACCGCGTCTTCGCTTGCTGACAGACAGGCTGGACGGCTCGCTGCAGAAGATACATCGCTGACTGCCAGACGGATAGCCAAAGGAGACCCTTGTCCGAGGTCAAAAAGACCAGCATATACAAAAAGTAGAGTAGGACCCCGGTCATCCAAAGGACCTTCGTCGCTTGTGGCCGTTACACAACAAGACAGACGAGAAAGATAGACAAAGAACAGAGACATTATGATTTGATTATATTGGGAAATCTAAATACCATCGCAATGTACAACCCTAAAACAACAGGGCCGTTTAGAAACTGTAGACATATGTTGGTTAGCATCATTGTATCACTGACGTTGCATCTTCACTTAGAAGTGAACTGATAACTTACCGAATTTCATACGAGCCTGCCCTCGTCATGTACCGCACCCACTTAACACTGCTGTAGTTACTCTTCTCAAACACCTTAAGGTAGCGCACTAGTAAACCGGAACTGGTGAACATGAGCAAGCTAAAGTTCATGCTCAACGGCGGCCGAGACCACGCTTTTTGCGTCGTCATGGCTGACAACTGAGCTTCGGCACTCAGTACAAACTCGCTCTGTCCAGCAAACCGACCAATCTTCCATACAATCACGTTCTCCGAGGGCTCATATTTGGCCTTTCCATTGGTTGTCCGTTCAATAATCTTGGCAGTGTTAAGAGGAGTCGGGATCTTGATCACCACGTTGGTAGCAAACAGCTTTGGTCCAAAGTTGGCCTTGACACCAATGCTGTACTCAACCTTGGTCTTTCCAATCTCAGTTACAATAGCGTGCACCTTGAATGGCAAGTTGACATTCTCCGTCGCGCGGTACGTCATAAGATCGAACTCACCATCCGGAGGTACAAACGAAATGATACGGTCAGCATCAAACTTGCCCAACTTGACACACTGGTGGAACTGGCAGTCTTCAAGTGAAACTGAACCCGCCTTGGCCTTAGTCGCCTTGCTTCCAATACGGTTGCCACTCGGCATACCGAGCGCATCGCTGTCAAGAAGCAACCGGTCGTTGAGACCAAACTTACACTCGGGAGTACCCGATAAGTAAGCACGCATGACAATCTTTCCAGTGACGTCAGCCCGGAGAACGTTTCCTTGGGCTGACATGAGAAGGTGTACGTCTTCTATGACGTCCACAAAAGCTTCGTTCTTGCGGTATTTGACATCGGCTTTACGCCAAGATAGTGCGCCGGTGGCTTGCATGGTAATCTTTGCCGAGTCTTCAACTGCCCGTTCCGACTTGAGGCCTTCGGTCGTGATATACATTTTGAGCGTATCCGTTTCGGTATTTTGTGGGTAACCGAAGTCGATGATTTCTAGGACCCACTGTCAGTTGAATGTCGCGGTTATATGCGCCGTCTTGTCGCTACACTGCACTTACCATCGAGTAACTCGTAGATCAAGACAAAGTTGTTCTTGACCGCCTCTTCGTCAAACTTTCCAAAATAGCCCTTTCCCAGGCCAATCAACCGGTACAGGAACTCAAACACTAGCGCCGCATTCGCATTGCTCTTGGTGATGGCAACTAAGTAGATGTTTTCCCACTTGACATGGCTGAACGTTGTACTGCCCAGAGTCAGAATAGGTGACCGGACCTGTGGGTTTGAAATGACCTGGATGCGGAACACGTCCGCCAGCCGTGGCCGGCAGTCATTGCGGAACGCCCGGAAGATTAGGTTTTCACCCTTCTGGTTGAAAATGAGGATTCCGGAGAGCATTGTTGGTTAAGTATATAGGTATAAAGCTAAGTTGAAGGACAATCAATCGCTTCGTTACAATGCGCCGGCCACTGCGCAACTAGATGCACCGGTTCGGGATAATACGAGCTTAAGCTTATGGGGGCACGTCCTGGGCCTGTCGCGTAGAATGAGATTCGTGTTCAAAGTCGCATATGTAATTGAGTTTTCTCGAGTCGTGTCCGTCGGTCGTATATCCGTGATGTGGTCGTTTCCGCGTAGATCTTTGTCGGCTCTCTACCGAATTTAGTAGGAATCTATGGTTTACAATCCGACTACCAAACAATGTCCAATTCGGTCCGGGCTCTCCTCACGGCCGCAGGGTGTAGTGTAACCCCCGTTCTTTAGGGTCTAGTTACGACCATGGCACGTGTTTAGAGAACTAGATAGGGTTATAGGGTCTGTCCCCAGGGTTATTTGCCCAATCCATTGTCTGACATCATAATGACTTTTCCAATTTGAACATGGATCAGCCTGTCCTCTAACCATCAATTCTAGCGTAATTGTGCTCCAATCTAGAGAAATTGATTGGCTTATCATTCTCTTATCAACTTGCGGCTCCCCACTCGTACCCCACATACCAAAACTTTGCATATGAGCCGCGAAATCGATGTTGTACATATCAACAACCAGAAAGCAAGAGCAGTAAGCCTTGCCGCCCTCATAACAAAATACAGAAACTGTATCTAAAAGAAGAAAATGAATACGCATGTTGCTTCATTAGTTGATAACCCGTAAAAATCTTCACTAGTAGTCATAATTCTGAATCTATGTCTCAGTACATACCCAATCTAATCAAGCCCAAAGTAAAAAAAAATTAAAGGCTTGCTTCGCTGTATCCGCTTCACTGCAGGCCCAAGTCCCACTACCGCCACACTACTTACAGGGCACATAAATTGGGTTTTTCTCTAAATCCTGTTTTGGCAAGCCCCTCCAAAGCCAAATCTATCCCAGTCCGCCGTGCATAACCCCACGCCGGCTTTCATTTTCCTTTCCTTTCTTTTCCGCCCGCTGCCCAAGTCGACCGTCTTCAAAATCAGTCGACCCACCGACCGCCCGCCGCACAACATCTACTCCCCACCGTCCGGCAGAAAACGGTTTCTTAAAAAAAGAAAACACAAACCCCGAAAAAAAAAAAACAACCGACTATTCTACAGCCCCGCCGCAATCATGGCCCCCTCCGCTTCCAAGGAAAAGAGATTGGCCAAGAAGGCTGAGAAGGACGGCAAGTCCTCCAAGCTTTCTGCTCGCAAGGCCGCCAAGACCGCTGCCGGTGACGATGCTCCCGCTACCTCGGCCGCCGACATGGACGAGGTCGCTCGTCTCGCTGCCCAGATGGACAAGCACGGCCTGTCAGACCGTGTCACCACCGGTGTCCTGTCCTCCACCAAGCTTTCCCGTGACGTCAAGATCACCTCAGTTTCGCTGGTGTTCCACGGTCGTGTCCTGATTCAGGATGCCACTATGGAGCTTAACTACGCCCGTCGTTACGGTCTTCTCGGTGAGAACGGTTGCGGAAAGTCTACCCTTCTCAAGGCCATCGCTGCCCGCGAGTACCCTATCCCCGACCACGTCGACATCTACCTTCTGAACGAGGGTGCTCCTCCCAGTGATCTCGGTGCCCTTGACTGGGTCGTTACTGAGGCCCAGAACGAGCTCGACCGCCTCGAGGCTTTGTCCGAAACCATGCTCGAGGAAAACGGTCCCGAGGACCCTGCCCTCCTGGAGCTCTACGACGTAAGTTTTGATGTGCTCCTGTATCTAGTACCACACCTCGGATATGCTGACACTCCCTTCCACTATAGCACATCGACAAGATGGACCCCACCACCTTCTCTACCCGTGCCTCTCTCATTTTGACCGGTCTGGGTTTCAACAAGCAGACTATCCACAAGAAGACCAAGGATATGTCTGGTGGTTGGAGAATGCGTGTCGCTTTGGCCAAGGCTCTTTTCGTCAAGCCTACTCTTCTGCTTCTCGATGACCCCACTGCCCATTTGGATCTCGAAGCCTGCGTGTGGCTGGAAGAGTACCTCAAGAAGTGGGATCGTACCCTCATTCTTGTCTCTCACTCTATGGATTTCCTCAACGGTGTCTGCTCTGAGATGATTGACATGCGCCAAAAGACCCTTCTGTACTACGGTGGTAACTACGATTCCTACATCAAGACCCGTACCGAACAAGAGACCAACCAGATGAAGGCCTACCAGAAGCAGCAGGATGAAATCACCCACATCAAGAAGTTCATTGCTTCCGCCGGTACTTACGCCAACCTGGTGCGCCAGGCTAAGTCTCGCCAGAAGATTCTCGACAAGATGGAGGCTGATGGTCTCATCCAGCCCGTCGAGCAGGACCGTGTCTTCACCTTCCGCTTCGCTGATGTCGACAAGCTCCCCCCGCCGGTTCTGTCTTTTGACGACGTCTCCTTCGCCTACTCTGGTAAGGCCGCTGACGATCTGTACAAGCACATCGACCTTGGTTTCGACATGGACTCCCGTGCCGCCCTTGTCGGCCCCAACGGTGTGGGTAAGTCTACCCTTCTGCGCCTCATGACCGGTAAGCTCTCGTCTCGTGAGGGCCGTGTCACTCGCCACACCCACTTGAAGCTTGGTGTCTACTCTCAGCACTCTGCTGAGCAGCTCGACTTGACCAAGTCGGCTCTTGACTTCGTCCGTGACAAGTACAAGGACGTCTCTCAGGACTACCAGTACTGGCGCCAGCAGCTTGGCCGCTACGGTCTTACTGGTGAGTCTCAGACTGCCCTCATGGGTACTCTTTCCGAGGGTCAGAAGTCGCGTATCGTCTTCGCTCTGCTTGCCATCGACGGCCCCAACATGTTGTTGCTGGACGAGCCTACCAACGGTCTCGATATCCCCACCATTGACTCGCTTGCCGATGCCATCAACGCCTTCTCCGGTGGTGTTGTTGTCGTGTCCCACGACTTCCGTCTCCTGGACAAGATTGCCAAGCAGATTCTCGTCTGCGACAACCACACTATTGTTCCCTGGGAGGGCACCATCTCAGAGTACAAGAACCACCTGCGCAAGCGCATGATTGACAAGGGCGCTGTGTAAATGCCAATACACAGTTTATTTGGGGAAGGCACAAAGTTTGAGTTTGCTGCCTTGGCTCACGATACTCCCTGTTCGACGAGACACGAGGTAGAAGGAGAGGAGGAGCGGTGATTGTTGGTTTCTTGCTTTGTTCTGCTTCTTTTCTTAGTCTTTTCTTGTTTCTTTGTATGAAAAGGATGGCCTAAAATAAAAATTCTTTTTCTCAATTCATATCATGTCACGAATATGTTAGTATGTTTGTACATGCACAAATGTTGTATTTAAGATAAGTTACAGCTTGTGAAAAGGAAAATGAACTAGTATGACGGTGTCTAGATGTCATCTATCTCCAAGCAATGGTACGGCCGGATGCAACTAAGTTACTAAAGTTGCTTTGAACTCTGCGGTACGTGGTGAATCCACATGACTCGCTCTCTAGGTGGTTCAGTAAAGAGCCCAGGGAACGGAACTGCTTTTTGCACGTAGATTTGTTCGGGCAATGATACAGCTGGGCCTGGTCTGTGCATAGTTGTCAGTATCCCATCCCCGCATGTCAATTTATTAATATATGCGCATGCGCACAAGCGAGGGGACTTACGTCTAGGCGAGTTCATATGGCTCTCCAACGACCTCTTCTGGTTGAACTCGCGATTGCACAAAGGGCACTCCCACGCTTCACCGTTGAAAGCCCAATCGTTGACTTCATAGGTAGTCTCGCCGTGGTACTCAAGGAGCCGGTTGGTGATGGTGCCACCAGTGTCACGGCGGGAAATGTGCTGGTACAGGGTTGTACGGTTAAGGTTGGAGGCGCGAGGGCAGGCACCGCGTTCGAGGTGGTGTGCGACGCCGGTTGCGCTGGTAAAACTGGCTTGGCAGAAGGGACATTGTTGGCCGGCGCCTTGGTGGATACGTGAGGTCATGTGCTGGTGGGATGTGTTATTGTCGAACGGCTACAGTATCGCGCGGGGGAGACTTAGGTGGATGGGGACTTACCATACGGTAGGCGTTTTGGTTAACGAAACCACGGTTGCAGTCCACGCAGAAATCGTGCTGTTGACCTTCGTGTAGCTTCATGTGAGCTTCACTATGGTGGCCAACGCGGCAGACATCGCAGAAATAAGGGAATCCGTAGGGCATTTTGAAAGAGGTTAATGGCTTGCGGATGAATAAAGGGAAAAAAAAGGAAAAGAAAGGCTTGGGCCAGTAGCGGAAGATAAAGAAGCGTTTATATCGCACGGTCAACAAAATCAATAGTCTCTCCATAGGCTGAGCCTGCAAGGGAGTAATGACAAAGAAATCGAGGCAACGTCTATCGAGTAGGGACAACTATTTATGAAAGAAGGCACAATCGTAATTTACTGCTCAAGAAGATGTTATTAAAATGGCTTAGCGGTATAGCAGAGGTTTGGGTATGTATGTACGTAGGTATAGACATATATATATATACCTACGTGTGCATGCCTCTATTTATATGTTTTCAGAGTCCTTGCTCTGTTTATGGAAGTAACCAACCAAACGTTGTCGTCAAACGCTTTGCAGACAGGGCGTATCGCAATCCCAAAGCGTTTCATCCAGGTCTCCCTCAAAGCGGCTAACCTAATTCCATAACCAATATAAACGGTCACTACCCCTCATGCTGTCAGCCATAGTCCTATATCTACATACAAAAACTGACAAAATCAATCCATATGGTTTGGATGACATTATAATGCAGCCGGCCAGTTGATGGCGACATGATATGAAAAGGGAGAAGTCTCGGCTACTTTGTTGAGATCGCCTCAGGGACGTTGTATTGGGCGTTTTTAATTGGCATTGCCGGGTACATACCTATTTCAATCGGTGCGTTTGTTTTTTATTTACGGTATACGAGTATACTTAAACAAGAGCTTCGGTGAAAGTAATAAATAAAGGAAATGTTGAAAAAGGAGCTCAATTGGAGGTACCGGTCAAGTCAGACGGAAGCGGGAAGAAAGACGAAAGCGACAAGAAGATGAAAGCGGGGAGATGGTTGGAAGCGTCTAGAAAACACGCAGATAAATGAGGATTTAGTAAAGTATGAGTGAGGGTAAATGTTCCCTCATTTGTAGCTACTGGAGAAGTACAATACAATTTCAACGAAATGCATTTAGATGCACAATGTTCCTTACTTAATTACATGCCACAAATGTGACGTCATGACCAGCTTGGGTCCATCGTCCCCAGATAGTCCAACCGACTATCCAACCAATGCAAGTCACAGCGAAATTCGAATAAAATAGATCTGGTTCAATGTATCTTTGCATATTGGTCTGGCATAATATGCTTACTATACAAAACAGCGGTCAATATCGGAACCGGAACAAACGGCCCTGAGGCAACATCCCGTATGCATGTCCCGGTAGCCAGAGCAATAGTATCCGGGCAAGATATTAATAAAGATATAAAGGTACTCCGTTATACACTAGGCATATTCCGGAGTTCATATTTTCAACGTACGATAGACAGACTTATACACCATGGAGACGACGATAAAATACAGGGGCGTGAGTCTCTGTATTCCAATGGATATTCTATCGGTTGATATCAACGTCGTGTATAAATTACTTCTTTTCGATTTATTGCATTCTTACCCCACGCCAGGAAAATTCGTCATAAAAAACAAGATATTTATACAGGTATTCATGTGTTAGAATTTTCACGGCAAAATCATTTACTTCGACTTTACAAGTATCCCCAACATTGATTTACTTTTGTTCAGTAGTCTCTTGTGATTTAGCAGCGCTCTTTAACGTTTAAAATGCTTCAGATTTGGCTCTAATGACAGTCTCGTGTCTCTGTTTAGTTATACAGAAATGTCAAGATATCATTTCGCAGTAGCGCTTGTAACCTTGGCTTTACCCTTGGGTGTGGCCTTGGATGTGACCTTAGGTGTAGGCACAGGCTTCAACTTGACATCCTGGTGTCCGAAGAACAAGTCATTTACGTTCTTTTGAACATCGTCGTAGGTCATGTAACTACATGATTCACTTTCGAGATGCGCCATAAGACCAGCCATGCGGGTGAACTTCTTAGAGCATTTTTCGTTGGGGCAATGGTACGCATGGTATTGGTCTGTCTCGCCGGTTAGTAATAGTACCATACGGGTTCTATCATGTGTATACTTACGCTCCTTGGAGGCCAAATGGATGTACAACTCCTTTTTCTCTACACACCTGTGACGGCACTTGGGACACTCCCACCGGTCAATTTGAGGCTGGTAGTACGTAGGAAGCACCTCTTGATGTGGTGACGTGATAGTCCTCAGATGGTCACGGGTGGCAATTTTACGATGAAAGGTCTTGACATCGACCTTCTGGCCTTCGCATGCGCCACTTTCCAAATGGCTGGCCAGGCCAGTGGCATTGACGAACATTTTCTTACATGACGGACAGGTCTGCTCTTGTTTCTTATGGGCACCAGAGTTCATGTGCTACATGGGTATTAGTAAGTGGTTATTTCGATACCAACCCACCGCCGGCCAGGTGAACGTACCATATTGTAAGAGTTTTGGTCTTTGAAGTGTTCCTGGCAGTCTGAGCAGACGAATTGTCCGTGTTTGTCGTAAACACCCATATCCCCAAAAGGAGCCATAAGCTCATCAATTGCCTTCATCACATCGAATGGTTCACCGTCATCGCTATCATCAAAGTCCAAATCTGTGGGTGGCTGCCACTGTGGGATATTTGGGACTGGAAGCGTTTTCGGAATCATTCCTCCAGGCGGGACGATGCCAGTTTTTTTATACTCTTCTGCGGTACTGTTGTTTGTGAACAGATTCACCATGGTGAATTCGTCAAAGATTGACCGGTGGTATATCTGATTCGCCTCACTGTAGCCATCGCGCGGCTCCCCGGACACTAATTCACGAGTGCAGCACACTCCATCAAAAATCGGCGTGTACTTGTATGTCCGGCCCGATGGGAATGTCCGCATGAATGCTTCCATAGAAATTGTCTTTTCTTGGGGAGGACCTCCCATCAATGAGGCCATGAGTTGCTCCACTTCGGCCATGTTTGCATTAGCAGCGGGCGCTTGTGTGGATGATGAAGCGGGGTTAGCTAGAGTCGAAGGTCCGGATGCCTTCGGCTTAGGCTTCCGCTTGGTGTTCTTTCTGGGGGGCATGGTTTTTAATCGCTGATGAAAAATAACAGAATATTTGTTCAAAACGCAAAACAATTGATTGGAGAGTTGCGCCTCAGCGTCCGGTATTTATGTACAATTGACCAAAACCTTGTTGGTGCTGGGGTTTTATTACACAGTAACCCTACAATAACGCAACACTTTAGGCCAGTGATTTCCTTTTTCTGAGGCATTAGGCCTGCTAATTAGGTATTAAATGGAAACAAACAAACAAAGATTTCCTTTTTCTTTGTGATTAGTGACTACTTCAGAGCAGTAGTTACACATGTGCAAACCTAGAGATGTAGGATTCAGAAGCTTGTGTGTTAAGGGAAATCAAATTTTCATAGAAGGAAATAGTCTAGTGTGAAGACATACATATGTATGTAGATATCCGCACATATAGCGCCAATATTAACTCCAGATTAAACCCAAGTCACATTTCAATGGATTAGACGCCCGACCAATGACTATTTGAACGCTCGGCAACAGCGGCGTGTTTGTTGTTGTAAATGGATCGACAAACGCAAAGTTATTGTGTGTTTACCCGCATACAAACCTACAGATGTACAATTTCCATACATGTGCAGATGTACTCCTATGATCAAACTTAACGTGAAAGTCGCCTACTAACGCATACATGGGGTTGACTCTCCTATTGTCCTCTTTTGGAACACTTTTGGTTCCGATTGCCGCATGCAGACACATGCATATCATTGAACATGTGTGTGGCAATCATGTTTGTACAACATCACATGTGTTGAGGATTACTATGGACATGAACATGAGAAAACGCATTACTTGTAAATAACCAATTTCATAACTCTTCAAGTATTTTAAGCCACAGTAAATGACGAGAACGTTGCCATACGCACGGGTTCTACGGAGATGTCATCATGGCCGAAGAAGAGTTCCTTGGATATAGTCTGTAGATCCGCAAAGGACATGTAATTACAGATTTGACTTTCCAGGTGAATCAACAGACCAGCGAACCGGGTGAACTGCTTGTTGCACTTTTTGTTGGGGCAGTGGTACGCACGATATTCGTCTATCTCGGGGGTCAGTACACATACTGCGGAATTGCTGGTCCGATCGAAACTTACGCTCTTTGTTCATGTGGTTATATAGATCACGTGAGCTCGGGCAAAGTTTCTTACACTGAGGACAGCTCCAATCGTTCGAAGTGCGGTTATGGTACTTTGATAGAAGCTCTTGGTGAGATGAGGTGATAGAGCGACCAGGGTCACGGGAGGCAAGTATACGATGAAGAAGCCTGTAGTTGATAACATGAGCTTTACAGCCACCACTCTCTAGATGGCTAGCCAGGCCTGCTCCGTTTCTGAAGTACCTGAAGCACCAAATACATCTCGGCACACGAATACTGTGAGCACGTGATGCGGTGTGCTAGATGGGTGTTATCAACTGTCTATGAGCGTATGCTTCCGTCGTAGGGGAACTTACCAGCGCATGGTGCCACGTGTCTTCACATTGGAAATCACAAATCTTGCAGTAAGCTTCTGCCCGCTCTTCTTCGTCATCCGAGTCCTCTTCTTTCTGTTGTTTTCTCAGACATGTATGATCCGCTGCATCTGCTTCTTCCTTCGTGAAGAAAATTTTGTCTGAGCAGCCATAACGCGAACAACTATCATGACCGTCCAGAACTGTGATAAGTCCTGATGTCGCAACTGGCACATTTGAAGGAGTATTTATCGTTTTGTACTCTTCGAGCTCATCCTTTGAATAGAGTGCATCTTCATCTTCCACATACCCAGGAGGATGCATGCCAAACCAAAGGTAACGATAGTAACCCCCGCCAAAAGGATATGGTATGTACCAGTATTTCCGGCCGCTTGGGAAGGTCTTTGCGAATTCCTTCCTCACATCAGATTGAGCCGGAGAGACAACACTTGCTGGTTCTGGGGTTTGTTGCGGAGTCGCGGTGGTATTATTAGGCGCGGGAGTTGTAGTAGCCTGGGCAGAAACGACAGCGGCCGCAGGGGCTTCTGCTTTCTTGTTTTTGCGCTTTTTATTCCGATTGTGTCTGGGGGCCATGATTGGTATATCAATGAATTGGGGTGAAATGAAGTCCAAGATGGCTCACGAATGACGATCCTGGTGACTTTCTACACTTTGACTGTTGTGCTAACCCTATACACATGGATCGATAGAATCATGACATCAGGGTTGACACCACTTGCAGAGAAACAGTGAAGTGATACTTTTGTTGTGATTACCGTTTGACGGATTCAGATCTCTGCTGACTGACACCTCACAATGATTGTATCTAGTTGGATGCTTTATAACTGATATTCATAAGGGATCATGTGATTTTCGCAGTACAAGTTGACATTCAAAGCTTCCAGATATACCAGCCAGATACTTTATCACACAACCATCTAGATGTATGAACCACACCTCAAGTCCACGCCGGAATTTGAGACCATATACAACTAAATTCATAAATACATATATGAACAATTACTGTATTCTTTACAGAATCATAAAAATTTACCGATAGGCCGGGAATAAAATCTCTCCGTGGCCGAACAACAGATCATCGATCAGATATTGCACCTCCGCATACAAGATATACCTGCAAACCGTACTCTCCATGTGACTAATAAGATCAGCTACTCTTAAAGAAGAGTACTTGCACTCACTTTTTGGGCAATGGTAAAGAGCATGGTAGTCTGTTTAAGTTGTTAATATCGACCCCATACGGCTATGTCGAAGATCCCACCAACTTACGTTCTTTGGAGTGTAAATGACTGTATAAGTCATTTCGTTTGGAGAATTTCATTGGGCATAAGTCGCACTTCCATCCATCCACAGACCAGTGGTTATCGGTTATTTCAATATTCTTACTTGTGAAAGATTCGTCGCAATCACGTCCTGCGAGGGCCAGATGCAAACTAATGTAATCAATCTGGTGCTTAGAGCAATCTCCATTTTCCAAGTGATTGGCTAAGCCAACTGCACCGACAAATGATTTGTGGCACCATGGACAGGTTCTTCGTGGATCCCCATGCTATATAGTAGTCTTGTTAGCACTATTCGATGTAAGTCTTGTATGATACGGGGTTCGAAGAGTCTTACCAATGCACTCCAGCTCTTGAATTTAGCCACGATATTTGGATCTTCGTACTTGAAGTGACCCCGTCTAACGTGCATGAACCATTGAAGAACCGTTGGAAGTACGGTTTGGCAATCATAGCACCAAATTCCCGTGGGAATTCTAGCTGCCCAGGCCGTCGGGTCACGCGAGGGTTTCTGTTCCCCGGTTCGCTCTCGTATGAACTCATCCCGTAGCGTATCGTAGTCGACGTCATAAGTTTCCCTGCAACCTTCATCGTCCTCGTGAGCTGCACTTCCGAACAATATCACCCGCTCGAAGAAAGGTTTGTGTGGGTCTAAGTACGGGTATGGTAGTGGGTTATATGAATAGATCGAGCGCTCGATGATCCGAAGCCAGGGAGTGCCTCCAAAACAGGCCGGTAGCAATGCATCCGTTTCCGTGGTACTTAACTGTTGCGAATCCGTCTTAGTCTTGGTCATCGCCTGTGTTGCATTCCTTGTAATGATAATAGGGCCCGTCCTAGTCGGACTACCTTTTTGGGTAGACGATGATGGCTTATCGTCCATTGTTGATGATTGACAATCTCAAGTCGAATGATTCAGTGTTGATTAGTCAAAACAACGTATAAAAGTATGAATGAAATCAACTTGTATTCACAAACCTTCTACGGGTTCCTACCGGCATAGTATGTACATACATACATACATACGCACACGCATATGCACACACACATGACAACTCCTAAATCACGCACAGCGAAATCCGGTTAAAACACAACCCCTGTGATGGAACGAATGGATATCATTTGAAAGGAAGGGACCGCAAGAAAGAGGGCTTCACAGACCGGTTGAAGACAAAAAAAGAATGAAGTTTAAAGGATGATATTAAACGTCAGAGTGTCTACCATGAGATAGAAACTTTCTCAGCCCAGATATGTACGTCATACGTCATAGGCTTTCTCACCCTTGGGACACGCGTGATCTCACATTGATACTTGAAAACAACCTATGTTCGTAAACAAACATTCATCAACAGCTCCGAAATGATAAATACAAGTCAGAGACCAGACACGGTCCCTTGTGCGGCAGGGGATAACAGAGTGGCCAGAGCCGGATCGCTGTTGTATGCGGATAGGTAGCCCGTTATACCCCGGCTAAAAGCACGCCTCAAAACACCTGCATAAGACTGAGCGGGTGTGTATCCTTCAATGATGGCACTGCCGGGCAGCATCGCCTGGGTTCTTAATGTCTGTCACAAAGGCCTACGAATGCTCGACAATGATTGATCAGACCGTGTAGGCGGAACAGTTAGGAAGGCAAGTACAACAATGGGGGAAAGATGACATTATTGCAAGGGTACTCGAACATACAACAAGAACAAAACGAAATGCGCATCTTTTTTTCAGCAAACACTAGCATAGGAACAATTGCTGTATTCCTCATAAGACCCTATATACAATTCTAATCATAGCACGGGAATAAAATTTCTTCATGACCAAATAATAGGTCATCAATCAGATTCTGCACTTCGGCGTACGTGATGTACCGACAAGCTGCGCTCTCCATGTGACGAATGAGATCGGCTACTCTTGAAAAAGTGGGTGAACAATCAATATCTGGGCAATGGTAAGCAAACTTATTATCTATTTACCATGTTAGCATGAGTACCATAAGTTTATGCTGAGCATCTCACCAACTTACGTTCTTTAGAGTTTAAATGGTCGTATAAGTCATTTCGGTGGGAGAATTCTTTTCGGCACAGGTTGCACTTCCACCTATCAACAGACCAGTACTGTTTGGTTATTTCGATGTGTTTACTCGTGAAAGATTCGTCACAATCACGTCCGGCGAGGACCCGGTGTAAACTAATGTAGTTGATCTGGTGCTTGGGGCATTCTCCTTTTTCCAAGTGAGTGGCTAAACCAATTCCACCGACAAATGAGCCTTTACACCAGTGGCAAGTTCGTTTTGGATCTCCGTGCTATGTAACAGTCATGTTAGCGCCATTCGGTGTAAGTTTCTTATGATACGTATTACAGAGAGTCTTACCAACATACTCCAGCTCTTGCATTTGGACACGATATTCGGATCCTCATACTTGAAGTGGCCTCGTCTAACATGCATAAACAATTCAAGAATCGTTGGAATTACAGTCTGGCATTCATAGCACCAAAACCCCGGTGGGATTTTAGCTGCCCAGCCCGTCGGATCACACGACGGTTTCTGGTTCCCAGTTATATATCGCATGAACTCATCCCGCACTGTATCATGCCTAACATCGTAACAAAGTTCACTGCCGTTTCCATCGTCATAGAGTGGGTTTCCAAATAATACCTTCCGCTCAAATAAAGGTTTGTCCGGGTCTGGGGTCAGGTAAGTCAGTGGCGTATACAAATAAATCGAGCGTTCGATTATATGAACCCAGACGGTAGCTCCAAAACAGGGCAGCAATGAATCGATCACTGCGGTACTTGACTGTTGGGAGTCTATCTTGATGTCGGATACCACCTGCGTTGTGTTCGTCGCAACAGTAGTGACCATTGTGGTCGGAGTACCCGATTGGATAGATAGTGGTGGATTGTCGCCCATTTCTGGAGATTGAGACTCTTGGCTCGAATAATTCAATATCGATCGATCAGGCGCAAGTGTGAAAAGATAACTAAACTCAAATGGTTTTTGCAGGACTCCTATAACGTCCTACTAGTTTGGTGTGGTGCATTTGTGTGTACACCCATACAAATATGTACATACATACGCATGTATGTATGTATGTGCATGCCAACCGTCGTGAATCACACAAGACGAAATCCGATTGTTAAAATGCAACCCTATTACAAGCCAGCCAGAAGCTAGGACAGCTAAATCTGCATATGTGGACTTCGATAGTAAAGCACTGAATTCAAGTTGGATTGAACATCGTGATGCTGGAATGTCTTTCATTTTCGAAGGTTTCCATGTGTTAAACATTTGACATTCACCATACCACTAGACGAACAATTCCCATAATACACATTCTGTCGTCGACTTAAGCAACAAGTTTTCCTATTCAGGAACAACAATCGGTATCCCAATATAGTGCAAGACAAAGAAACCGACCATACATATGTAAACCAGCAGGCAGGCGTCTCCTGATTAGTACCTTTCTATTGAGTAGGATAATTCATCAACATAATGGGGAAAATGTGACCACATGGGATACCAACTGTAACATGTTCATTATGTCTAAAATCGCCGGCAGCATCCGCGTCATTGCTGTCTTGATTTCCTCCCTGATGCCGTCTGTCTCTCTTCTCCTGTTCGTTCAACATTTCTTTGGGGTTCGCCATTGCAGTCCGTACACATCGGTCTTCATACTCTTGATGAGCCTTGTCATACGCATCCCGATAAATATCCCGAGCGTCCTTCACTGCTTTCAAAGTAAGCGCGGCCCCATTACGACGTGCGGACTCCAGTTTCTTCCAATGAGTGTAAAGCAGGCGGATTTCCCGCGTGACCCATGGATTTTTGCGAGCTGGTTGTCTCTTCGGGGTCACGGTGTTGGAGCCGGATGGTTGTCCAGTGGGTTTGGTATCGATTCTAGTTTGGGATTGCGAATTATGGGCGTTGTTGATGAACCATCCGAGAGCTCTTGGTATGTGTCTTTGACAATGGTGACACACGGCACCACTTCCAACGTGAGTAACCCAGTCTGCCGGGCTACAAATGGGCTCTTGTGGTGTAGGTGTATGATGAGCGAGGTATTGTGAGAACTCCTCATGACTATATTTTTGTATTTGAGCATCATAGGTGTTACCGTCGTACTTTGGGTTTGGTAACTTGACTCGACAATATCCCAACGACCCATCGGTGTGTTCTCCTAAAGCCCAATCTGGGCGATACTGGTACAACGTGTAGTTGTCTCTCTCTATCCAAATGACCGTAGTATTGTACTGTGGTTGGGGTGTGAATGATGTCGCCGTTGCTGATAACTTTGACTTTCCTAGGGTCGCAGTGGCAGGTGGTGCTGCGTCCGTTTGAGAAGAGACGTCCATCTGGGACATTGAGCTGACCACGTGAGAGATTTCCGGGTCCATGGCGATCTACTATGAGACTTTAGTGTTTTCAACTTTGGTCTAAACAAATAACCAAATCTTGAAGATACTGGCCTTGGTCCTTCAACAGGGGCGTAACGCATTGGTCGGGGTTTTCTACATATGACCTAATGCTTAGTTGTGCTTAAACTTCGGTTAAACGTATATAATCGTCATATTCTCAGATTCAGCACTGCTTTACTATGATGTCAGCGGTTTCAGATGCCGATTGACTCTGTACCAAGTTGTAGATGTACATCTCAGGCAGAAACAGATATTTTATATGCATGTAAATGTACTGAGGACTAAAGTCTAACTTGACTGTCACCGCCCTCTGAAGTTCTTTAAAGGGACAAGTAAATAAAACGTCCATCTACTCGTCATCAGGCTAGTTAACCTCGGGTTTCAGGACTGGGCTGAGCTCTATCTCTTTTTTTCCAAAGAATAGCTCATGAGCTCTTTCCTGAACCTCGTCATAGGTCATATAATTGCACGTCTCCATCTCCAAATGGGATGTAAGCGCAGCAAGCCTAGTGAACATTTTGCCGCAGTATTCCTTGTTCGGGCAGCGATATTGATGGTAATGGTCTACAAGTGTTGTTAGATTTCTCAACTTTTACATCCGTGTACTAAATTATGAACATCAAACCTACGGAATTTAGACGTCAGATGGGACTGGAGTTGTTCCATCGAGTCCCATTTACGTCGACACTTTGGGCATGCCCACTTTTTGCCTCTACTATATTCCGGTAAGACCAACGGGGGTGCTTCAGTAAAGGTTCGTGATGGATCTCGACTAAACATGTTCTCGAAAATACTCTTGATATCAGTGTGGTATGAATGGCATCCGGAACTTTCAAGGTGGCCTGCGATGCCAGTAGAATTCAAAAATGCTTTTTTACACCAGTGACAATTCTGGCCCGCCGGTTTATGGAACGCAGACATGCTATGCTGGAATTTCGTTAGTTCCAAGTGATCTCATCGGAGTGTAGCTGGAAACGTAGTTCTTACAATTTTCAACTCGTTATTGTCTTTAAAGGTTCTCAAGCAATCTGGGCAGACAACATGCTCTTTTCTTGCATGGTCCATCATATGAAGTCTATTCTTAAATGCGAGCGGGCAATGTCTGCATTTGATTTGACAACCGTTATTTCCGGTGTTTGGTACGTAGAGTGAACTGTCATGGCCAAGAGAGTCTACCCCGGAGCCCATTCGAGAAGTTCCCGTTGTCAATGGTTCACCTCTCGAGCTTATTATGACACTCGATTTGGGATAATCTCTGACAGAGCTTAATGTTTTGCCCTTGACAACGGGGGCCCTCATTCGATTCATACCAAAAGAGCCCATCGCCACTGGTTCGGTAGGTTTGTTTGTTGGTAAGGTCTTGTTAAAGAAACCTGTTTTGGGGGCCAAGGTGAAAGAGCCCATCACACTAGTCTTGTGCAAAGAGCTTGTAGCATCACTGTCAACAGGAGGGCGTAGTGTGTTACTCCTTCTAGAATCAGGGACAGTCAGGATTTTGCTAGAAGAGTCTACTGCTGGGCTTTTAGCAGGAGACTCAGCCTCTGGGTCGACATCTCTGGTGTTATAGACAGACATATCCTCAGAACCGTCTTCATCTTCGTCTGAGCTGCTTGGGTTGTTTCTGGGATCATTGGGGTCCAATGGGTCATGATCAAACTGAACTATATTAGACCAGAATCCATCATCATCTTTCTCCTCTTCCGGCTCTTCTCCAACTATAACTTCGCGCCTATAAGTCCACCCAGTACGAATTGGAGTGTACTTGTATACGACTCCACGCTTTTTCTGTAGAAACGGCTGGCGGGAGACGTTGGTGGCTAGTGTTGGTGTCGGTGTCTGTCGATCGAATGGACTGGTCACTGGTGGCGTTGTTAAAGTAGAATTTCCCTCCACTTCATTATTGGCCCGCCAATTGTCGAAGTTCCGTCGTTTAGGTGTAGACTCTGGCCGCGATGTAGTGACATTTTGGTTGCCTTTGCGGCGATTCCTGTGGTTTCTGTTCGAAGACATCACATACAATGTCTAGTCTCGCATGAATTGGGTTGTTGAAGGGAGGGGCTCTTTTGTCAAGTATAAGTTTATGTGATGCTAATATGTGCTTGTCTCTGCGGGGAACAGGTCGACAGCCTATGTTACATCTCCGTGCACCAATTAGATTCCCAGTCATGGATACCATTCAGGGATAATTTTGTGAGTTGAAGCATTGAAAATTAGGGTTTTTTTGTGATGATGCAACATTGTGTCCTTTTCAGTCTTAGATTAACTAGTTCTTCGAGCAAGAAACCCACACACACTTCTCAACGAGGCTATCAGTCTTAAAGGCTTAGGTGATACTCAGAAAAGTTTCATATTGTTAGATTTATAACGGCAGTGGGTGATGTATGTCCGCTTTGTGTGTAAATAGTTCCTATCTCTACATGCACATATTTATGTGTACAAGTCAAATGTTCTTCTCTTACCTGAATGTGTAGCTTGCTCAACTCAATGAAAGTACGTTAGATAACCTTATGATCACCTAGCTAAAAACTACGCCCTTAACACCTGAGCTCACCCAGTAACCCAACGTAAAATGTATGAACCCAATTCTTACAAAAAGTTGCGATGAGGTTATCGGATGAATACGTTGTCTAACCCTAGTGTTGACCGTTAGCCATTCCCACATGCAATGTTTTTTTAGGATGCCCATCCTTGTTCTATAATTGCGGATGACAACAGTGACCCATGGCGTAGATTGTTGACGAAAGGATGCCATGGAGTTGTAATGATTGAACCCGTTATACTCAGTTTGAGGGTCATAACCAACATAGAATTATTGAACTGTAGTGTTGAAGTTATATCTTATGAGTTTCTCACAGAAACTTCATAGTTGTGGGATTGCATAAGAATATATAATACAATTTCTGAGATCCTCTTGTCAAGTCCAAGGCAATGTGACTTACACGTTTTAGACCACGAGAAGGAATTATCACGCTTCAGTTACCTGAACACAAGGGCCGCGCCTCGTTACTAAACCTATTAGTTCCAGGTGTGAATCACAGCCTCGCCCACTCAACTTAAAATTAGGATCACTTTGAACAGTTATCTGTCACTTTTTGGCCGGATAGTATAAATATGTACAGACATGTCAATTAAGGACTTTGCTTCGAGTCATCATTAGTGAAATTGCCCTTGGGTACAAAACATACAACAAGATCAAGCCCAGGATACAGAATTCCAGACGTTGACAAGCACAATTTACACTAAACCCACATTCACTGTTCTATGTGGCCCGCGCTTTTCGCGGTTGCTGCCTCTTGACCCGTCATCCACAATTATAACACGAACAAGCTTGGCCAAACCACACCAACCAGAACCAATCATAAGCCTTGTCCAGTTTCGCCTTTTCTTCGTTTCTCATTCCCACGGCATTTCCTGTTACGAACCAGTACATAGCAATCTGCAGTCATCAACAACGCCACATTAATCATCTATAGTCGCAATCGGTGGTCTGAAATTACTGGCCGGCCGTACGCCTGCGATCATCATGGACTCGAATTTTCGCTCCACTGTTCTCCAACGCCCCGGAGATGAATCCGAACACACCGTACGCGACCGCCCGAATAACCCACCTGCTATGCGCGACCTCATGAACCCCGAACAGCCAACCCACCAACCCACCGGTGCCAATTCACATCCCGGTCCGAGTTTTAGTTTGCGGTCACCAGCGAGACCCGAGTATTCGCCACGGGACCCCGCGACCCAGGTTACCCCGTCCTATACCGCGTCCTCAGTGGCTGCGGCTTCCGGCCAATTGTCGCAAGCCTCGCCTTCTTACGATCGCATGCATGTCGATCCTATAAGCAGACGTCCACCGCCGCTCTACGCCCAATCTGCGCGACAAGAACACCGTCGTGACGGCTTCTACGACCCCACCACCGATACCATGCAAGGAAGAGATGACCGGGGCCGCGATGTGGCGGCTGTAGCGCCATCACCATCAAGTTCTAAGGTGAGTCTCGCATATTCAAAACTGCCTATTTAGATGCAATCACGACCGACTGTTTGTTGCGATGCAGTCTAATTTGCTTGATTTCGTTTTCAAGATAGACCTATAGAGTCACCACAGAATATCCCTTCCCTGGCATTTTTACGGATCAAGTTTGCAAGACATCCGCATAGTCGAAATCCCTAGTGGCGATTTGATTCAGCATTTCACATCACCATGTGCATCACGACAACTCGGGATTAAGCAAAAACGTCGTCTATCATAGCTTGTATGTACTTGTTGTCAACCAATCATGTCGCTCAAGCGTAGCGTTATCCTAGTTAGCTATCAACCCATCAAAAATGTCGAATGCCAGTGCATTGCGATGAAGCCATCGGGCTTCAAAAAGCCCCGCTATACTGTCGCCGCCTTATTATGACTGATTGGTGACGTCTATTTGGTTACCGGGCCTATGTGTATCCAGTTTCCGACAGACTTCCACTGCAATTGGACGCGCCAGGTGCATCCCACACATTATCGCGATTTCCCCAACCGGAAAAAAACTGGACCCATTTAGACGATCTTTGTCCGCACTTCCACTCCAGAGCCCGTGCAATTTCGCATTGGGAGTTGGAAGGGAAGTTTCCCCCGTCGCCCCGGAGCAGCCAGCACCTTGAAATTTAGACACGACTTTTACTGAGCGTGCACCAAAAAACAATTGCGAGTGTAGTTGTTGCAGACGTATGTAAATCTGTTTAAATCATCAGAAGCCATTGATTTCCTGGTTCACTGGCCGCTATGCACTGTTGTTAAATCTTGCTCCTGCGTGACACGCCAATACCAAAATTCCGCACCGCATAATACGCAGGCCTAGGAAAAACAACCGAAAAAAGTAGGCCAACGCCAAACGGTGAAAGCACAGAAAAACAGGCCAATAACCCAAAGACCAAAAATCCAATTTTGCCCCTTCCTTGTGTCTCATGAATGGTCAGTCTAGCTCCCTTTGTTGTGTTCGGCTCATCAGCCTTTCCTCTACTGCCTTGTCTGTTTCTACCCTTCGTTTTCCAACCTTGAATTGTCCCGTTGACGTGCTTTCTCGGATGCACCATCACCATCACGATACTTCCTTCCCATAATCGTCTTTCGCATCGCCACTATTTTGGACCACGACGCTTCTTATTGGCGCACTGGCTCAGACACTGCTATTCTTGCAACTTTCACCATCAACTTTCCTATTGCAATATCTCCATTGACGTTACTGTCGCGCATTCATCAACTATAAACGCACGATCGATTGCGAATTATCAGACTTCTAACTCGCAGCCTATTACCTTATACATAGTCCAATCTTCACCACATAACCGCGTCACCTGATCGTTCAAGGCGTCACGAGCCTTCCTACGCGTCTCCTCAACAAGTTGACCGACGGTCCAGTTCATACGCCTATACCACAGCATTGTCCCGGCCGCCGCCGTTACAGAGCGGCCACGGAGGCCCATCTACGTATCACTCTATTTCACATCCACCCCCGACATCCAATCGTCCTTCGGGCCCATCGTCTCCGACCATGTCTCGCTCCAATGGTACGCCAGGAAGCAGCAGTGGACTACCTTCATTATTGAAGCCCGCTTCTCCCACGCTCCCTGCTCGCTCGGCTAGTGTAAGTCCAACATGCCATTTGGTCACCGTGGTCAAAATCTAACATGAGTTTTTAGGTCATGTCTTTTTCGAATATCCTGACCAATCCCGAGCCTGTTCAACGCCCATCAAGACAAGAACCAGAGATTGAAAGACCAAGGAATAACCTTCTGCCATCACTTCGTCAGAGTGCCACGCCGTCTAGACCATCCCCCATCAGAGATGTGTTCAATCTGCGTGATCCACCAAGTCCTGCAGGAGAGTCTTCAGTACTGGCCCCTCCGGATACCCAAACAAACGGCATGGATACCGAGACCAATGCTGATACTGAGTTGGAGGGAGACTCTGAGGTGGTAGACGAAGCTGATACTGGAAAGACCCGTAAAAAGTCTACAGCGAAGAAAGTGCGCAGCCGAGTCAAAGATATCAAGGATGGCGAGCCAGCAAAGCCGCGTCGCTCCAGTTCCAAGGGCCCCTCCAAGCGCCCTAATGGCACAGGAAAGATTGTCACCAAGATGGCCGCCACCAGTGAAAAGCAGGTTGCGCGTAGCCTTGAAGCCATTGAGTTGGAGGCCAAGAAGGCTGACGAAGAGGATCACGGTTTCGTTGAAGAGCAGGTAGCCGAGTTTATTGCTGCTGCCGCAAAACGTCGCCGTCTTGTACAGGATTTCGACGTTTCCTTCTCTTTGCGCCGTGATGCCGAACTCAACCAGTCACTTGGCCAGCGCCTTGGAGCTCATGCCGAATTTGGTCGTCGGAGATTCGACGATGCCCACTACGAAGACGCTTTACAAGAGGTCAAGGAACGAGAACTTGAGGCTGAAAAGGAGCGCAAGAAGGACATGCAGCGTAAGCGTCGTCGCGAGAAGTCCATGGCTGTCACAATCGAGCAAAAGGAAGCTGCCCTCAAGAGAGCTCTCGCTGCTGAAGACGAGGGTGAACGACAGAGACATCTTCGTGACGCCGAGCGCGCTAGTAAGAAGGCGTTACAGACAAAGCTCATTCTCCAGAAAGGCATCAAGGGTCCAGTCCGTACGGCCGATTTAGAGCGCTTAGAAGCCGGCAACTCGTCCATCATTGCATCGGAGTCGGAGACGCCTAAGCGCAAGGGTCGAACTGGAAACCGGCCCAAGAAGTCCAAGGAACAAAAAGAGGCTGAAAAGGCTTCTGCTGAGGCTGCCCAGGCTGCTATTGACGCTGGCGAGGAGCTTCCACCCCGGGAAGAGACCAAGGGCCGGATCATTCGTCTTAAGTCCAAGGCCGCGCGAACAAATGACGACTCTGATGCCGAAAGCTCTACCCGGGAATCCAAGGATGGACGGACTAAAGAGGCCCGGGAGAAGGAGAAGCAGTCTACCGAGCCACCAGCACCGGAAGTTAAGTTTGAGTCCAAGGGATACAACCAAATCTATGATCAAATTTGGCGTGATCTCGCTAGGAAGGATGTCAACAAGACTTACAAGTTGGCAACGGATTCGTATGCTACCAAGGCTTCCAACCTCAAAAAGACAGCGTTGCTCGCTTCCAAGGAGGCCAAACGCTGGCAGTTGCGTACCAACAAGAGCACCAAGGATCAACAAGCCCGTGCCAAGCGCGTCATGCGTGACATGATGAGTTTCTGGAAGCGCAACGAGCGTGAAGAGCGTGATCTTCGCAAGGCTGCTGAGCGCCAAGAGTTAGAGAATCAGCGTCGCGAAGAAGCTGACCGTGAGGCCGCTAGACAAAAGCGCAAGCTCAACTTCCTGATTTCCCAGACCGAGCTTTACTCCCATTTCATTGGCAAGAAGATTAAAACCGATGAAGTGGAACGTAGTACCGACAATCCAGAGCTTGCCAAGGACGCTTCGGCTGTTGCACTGTCTAAGCCACAGGTGAATGTTCCGACAACTGTTGCTGCTGGCAAAGTCACCGACTTCGAAAACCTTGACTTCGATAACGAGGATGAGACTCAACTCCAGGCTGCTGCCATGGCCAATGCACAAAACGCCATCGAAGAGGCTCAGCGCAAGGCTCGTGAATTCAACAACGAGCCGGCCATGGACGAGGAGGGTGAAATGAACTTCCAAAATCCTACTGGTCTGGGTGATGTGGAAATCGAGCAGCCGAAGCTTCTCAATGCCCAGCTCAAAGAGTACCAGCTGAAGGGTCTCAACTGGCTTGCAAACTTGTACGAGCAGGGTATCAACGGTATTTTGGCCGACGAAATGGGTCTGGGAAAAACGGTACAGTCCATTTCCGTCATGGCGTATCTTGCTGAGAAGTATGACGTATGGGGTCCCTTCCTTGTTGTCTCACCAGCATCAACTCTACATAACTGGGAACAGGAAGTGCGCAAGTTCGTGCCTGAGTTCAAAATTCTTCCATACTGGGGTACTGGTGCTGACCGGAAGGTGCTACGTAAGTTCTGGGATCGCAAGCACTCGATCTACAAAAAGGACGCGCCGTTCCACGTCTGTATCACGTCATACCAGATGGTCGTGTCTGATGTGGCATACTTCCAGAAGATGCGCTGGCAGTACATGATTCTCGACGAAGCACAAGCTATCAAGAGTTCATCCAGTTCACGTTGGAAGAGTCTTCTTTCCTTCCACTGCCGTAATCGTCTGCTGTTGACCGGTACGCCTATCCAAAACAACATGCAGGAGCTCTGGGCTTTACTTCATTTCATTATGCCGTCATTGTTCGATTCACACGATGAATTCAGCGAGTGGTTCTCCAAGGACATTGAGTCCCACGCCACCAGTAACACTAAGCTTAACGAGGAACAACTCAAACGTCTGCATATGATCTTGAAGCCCTTCATGCTTCGAAGAGTAAAGAAACATGTACAGAAGGAGTTGGGTGACAAAATCGAGCTTGACGTGTACTGTGACCTTACGTATCGCCAGCGCGAGTACTACCGTAACTTGCGGAACCAGATCAGCATTATGGATCTCATTGAGAAGGCCACCAATGGTGATGAGCAAGATTCGGGTACCCTTATGAATTTGGTGATGCAGTTCCGCAAAGTTTGCAACCACCCTGATTTGTTTCAACGCGCCGAGACTGCATCGTCATTCAACCTCGGCTATTTTGCTGAGACGGCTTCTTTTATCCGCGAAGGTAATCAGGTTTCAGTGGCCTACTCACCCCGAAGTGCCATCGAGTATCGTTTGCCCCAGCGTGTTTGGCGTGAGGGTGGTCGCCTAGAGCTCGCCGGCCCAGACAACCAACAGGCTGGGTGGAGGAACAAGTATTTGGGTCATATGATGAATATTTACTCGAAAGACAACGTCCAAGAGAGCTCCAAGGAAAATGGTGCTTTCTCCTTCCTTCGCTTTGCTGATATTTCAGCTGGTGATGTCTATGAGGCCACTCATAGTAACCTAGTCGAACGCGCAGTTAAAGAGTGTAACCGTTCGGATAGACTGGAGCACATGGGTATGGTTTACGATACCGAAGATCAAGAGAACTTCACGCCAGCCCATGCGCTCTTCCTGATCAAGGAGCGGAACAGCAAACGGGTCCCCAGTACTATCAATCCGGATAGTCCAATGAACTCTCTAATGAACGCGGCTCGTTTTCGCTACGATGATTCTGGTCTTGGTCGTCTGGAGCAAGCTGGTAGACCCAATGCCACTGCTATTCCTATTGATGTTAGCTGCATCGGCGCGGTTAGTGAGGTTGAACGGTCTGAGACGTTGTTCAACGTTCCCATTCGTCGTGCTCTGTATGGTCCTCAAATTCTGGAGCAACGCGCGCTCATTCAGAGCAAGTTACGACCTGCTTTCTGGCCCACACGGGCTTTGTTACCTGCTCCTGACAAGGAGAAGGCGCGTTTCACCAACATTTCAGTGCCATCGATGCAGCGTTTCGTTACGGATTCTGGAAAGTTGGCCAAGTTGGATGAGCTACTATTCAAGCTCAAGAATGAGGGTCATCGTGTGCTGCTCTACTTCCAGATGACTCGCATGATTGATCTCATGGAGGAGTACTTGACTTACCGCAACTACAAGTACTGCCGGTTGGATGGTTCCACTAAACTCGAAGACCGTCGTGACACTGTTCATGACTTCCAGACTCGACCTGAGATTTTCATCTTTTTGTTGTCCACTCGTGCTGGTGGTCTCGGTATCAACCTCACAACTGCCGATACGGTTATCTTCTACGATTCGGATTGGAACCCTACAATTGACTCCCAGGCCATGGATCGTGCTCATCGTCTTGGTCAGAAGAAACAAGTCACAGTGTACCGTCTCATTACTCGTGGCACGATTGAGGAGCGTATCCGCAAACGTGCTATGCAGAAGGAGGAGGTGCAACGTGTGGTCATCCAAGGTGGTGGTGCCAGTGTCGACTTCTCTGGTCGTAGACCAGCGGAGAACCGTAACCGCGATATTGCTATGTGGCTGGCTGATGATGAACAGGCTGAGATGATTGAGAAGCGCGAACGTGAGCTTCTTGAGAGTGGCGAGTACGACAAGCAGCAGGTGGCAGCTTCGAAGAAGAAGGGCGGTAAGCGCAAACGTGCTGCCGGAAATGGTGATGTCAGTCTAGAGGACATGTACCACGAAGGTGAGGGTCAGTTTGACGATGGTGGCGCTGGTGGCGCTAATGGTGGTGGTGGTGGCGGCGGCGATGAAGTCGCCGAAGGCGCTGCCGAAAGCAAGTCCAAGAAGCGCAAGACTGGTGGCGCCAAGAAGACCAAGGCACGCAGAAAATCAGCCATGGAAGAATGAAGGAGAGGGGAGAGTACGATGTGTATCAATACAAAGGATGAAAGTGTTTGATTGTTTTTGGGATGTTTTTTTTTTATACTTTATTTATTCTGTTAGAGGCTATTTTCGCTAAAGAGAAGGTGGCGTGTTGACGGTGGGTTACGGTGTTTGGGTCTTTTGGTTCGTTTCTTGGTTTAACTTGGAATTATTTATCTGTCGGAGTTTGATTCAATTGATGTCTTTATCTCATTTACATCGTGTACGGTGATTGTGAGATCTATTTCTCGTCTTCCTCTTCTATTACTGCAAATTCGGTAGTACGTAGAATGCCCCGTTGACCTTCAACACAAATACCAGGAAACGCCTGAACACAAACCTTAAGTTCAGCCACACGATCCCAACGAAGTCGGAGGTCATCATCTGAAAGACCCGGTGGCGCACCGGCCTGTCCCAGAGGCCCCGCGGAAGAATATGAAGCGGCAGTAGATGGACGTGGAGAAACCGTCTCCATAAGAGTTATCTGCGATGAAGGACATAATGGCGGATTCATTGGATGATGAGAATATGGATGTGATGGTATCGGCGGAGTCAGAGACTGTTGGTTCCGGCGTGATAAGCCAAGGAAACTGAAGGTTTGTTGTGAGTATGGCGGTTGTAAGGCTAAAAGGTGGAGACTGAGAGTTGTATGGAGTGTTGTTAAGAATAACGGGATTGATGGTGGAGCTGGGAAGATTCGGAGGGCCGAGAGAGTTGATGTGCTTGAGAGTGTTAGTTATTGTTTGTTACAGAGAGGTGAGGGACTTACAGGATTGTTAGGAGACAGAGAATGTATGGTCGGATAGCCCCTTTGTGAAATGGCGAGAGAAAGTAACTTAATGATCCCCAGAATAATAAGTCCACGACAGCCGTGACACCTAGAAATGTCAGTATTGAACACCGAAATATCTTCAAACTCACTCACCGCAAACAACTCCCATGGCTGTTGACCGAACATCTATGTCTTCCACAATAACACCTACTCCCAAAACCACGGCAATCTGAACAGCCAACATAACCAACAACCCACCAACAGCCCCACCCATCCTCTGACCATCTTCACTCGCTAGTATCCCTCGAAACAAAGCTGCGAATTTCCCAATGATATCCGCTAACACGGCACTTATCACAAGTGCAAGGTCCACCTCCGTCACATCACGGACTACCGCGGGGATAATCAGTCCAAGGGCCGTAACGGCAAGTAACAATGAAACCACAACAGAGAAGATGAGAGCTGGTGGATGATGTCGTGGTGAGAGTGTCCCGGGGAGATGGAGGACTAGCGAGACGATGGAGATGGGTGCTAGTGTTGCGACGGCGAGTGATAGCGCCGACATTTTGCGGTGTTGGCGGGTGAGAATGGGAGGTCCTTTACACTTTTTCGATGGGAATCCGCGGTATATGGGGGCGGTTCACCGTGCTATGGGGTAATCTCCACTGTCTTGGTGAGGGTGGCGGGGTGTCTTATTTGTATGGCGGGGAATACAAAGGGAGGCATAGTCTTGATAGTATTAAACACGCTATGAAAGAATTTACTTGCCTACCGATAACTGGCAAACAGCATACTTGCCCGTCCAACACCATTCTCTCCCTTTCCCATCGGCGCCACCATCCTGCGCGGCACGGAGTTCCTCGTCTTTACCCGCGGGCAACCCCACGACTACATCCGCCTTGCACGTCCGAAGGGCTAACACGTTCACGCCACTACCGGGACCAAAAGCGCCCAGGGCGGTGGTGAATGGGGTGGTCGCTTCCCAGGCAAGATCCCCGGTTAACTTCCGGTAGTTCAAATCACCCTTGAAAATGACAAGTTCGCTAGTCGCCAAGTCGGCGTGTAACTCGGGCGCATCCTCCTTGATACCTGAGAATCCAGCGCCGTGCGTCCAGTAACGGTGTGGCCGGATGACAAGCTTACCTTCAGCATGCATCTGGCTCCACGAGTCAAAGACTGTCGAAAGGGCACTCTTGTCCTCGGCGGAAAGCGGTACAACAGGAGCTGGTTCGGCAGCACGCTCATCGGGCGCCTCGAAGAATGATTCGGGCGCGGCAATTGCCGAGAGGAGAGTGGCAAAGTCAGAGGGAAGAACATCTGAGACGAACCATGGCATGCTCTTGGGGTGAAGAACCACCTCGGTAGCAAGGTTCGCTTCAAGCAGGTACCCGGCCAAAACCAAGTCAACGTAGAGTTCGAAACCCGCGTTGTCAAGGACGATATCGACACGACGGGGCTCCTTGGGGCGGGAAGCACGGGCTTCGTAGAGGAGGGAGAAGGCGGCGGGGAGGTCGTTGGCGAGGATATTGGATTCAGAGGCTTTGCGGGCTTGGCTACCTTGGAGTTTCTGGAGGTCTTCGTAGCTGCAGTTGGTAAGAAGGGATAAATCCGTAGCATTACCCCACAGGCAAATCTCCGCCATCTCGGTAAAGAGGAGATAATCGGTTTCCTTAGAGTGACCCTTGGCATCAGCGGTAGACAGCTGAGTCAGCAGCGAAGCATACCGGGCGGCCAATTCGACGACGGCGGGACGGGAAGAGCGGAAGGCACTGCGCTTTTGGCGGGCGAAGATGTCGTAGGATTTCCAGTGGGTAGTCCGTTGGAAGTGGGCGTTTAAGCGGCGGAAAAGGTAGCATTCGGTCCATAGCCAGGGGGCGTCATGCCAGCGGGGGAGAAGCTCGGGGTTCCGATCGGCGTTGTTGGCGGGGCCTTTGAGGGATTCGAGGAAGGTGTTATAGATTGCGACGTCCTCGAAGCCATCGTCCAGAACGGGACTGACGGGGGTTAGTGAGGGGTTTTGGGGAAGTGGCGTTGGGGACTTACGTGATGGGACGGTTATGTTCGATTTCATGGGTGAAGACGGAAAGAGCCTCTTGGATCTGTTGGAGCTCAACGACTTTGGCGGTGATTTCGCTGCGTTCCTCGCCTTCAGGGAGCTTGGATGATTTGAGGATGAGCTCGGAGACGGTGAGGTGGACGTCGTTGACGACGCTGGTCTGGGATGTGTTAGATGGGATGGGGGTTGGAGTAGATGGGTGCTATGGTACCAGAATGATGGGCCAGCGCTTGCAGACAGTGACAAAGGCGAATGAGAGCTTGTCGCTCGTCATGTACGGTGCGGGGAGAGCTGGGATTGTGTTATCGAGTGTGTCTTTCACGGGAGAATCTCTTTATCAGATTCTAAAGTGCCATCAAACTCACTAGTAGCAGCCATTTTGAATTACCTGGTGAAACTATCTTGTAGACTCATCACATTATGAATCAATGACCTCATCATATATTACCAGTCACAAACCCACTACCCCACTCCGGATACATGCATAATGATGTTCGCGTATTAAACACCCCGCCAAGTGCATAATCTATCCTAAATAGGAAACATGCTGGACAAGCTCGGGCCGGCTCTTTGGCCTCTTTAGGTGGACGATTTCCCGAGATGGATGACATTGTAGTGTTGGAAACAAGATGAATTTGGTGAAAAAGACAGAGCTGAGGAGGTGACTCGGCCGTAGAGAGGGAGCGGGTTTGGAGGTGAGATCTTGGTAGGCGCTTAACGGGTACTTCAGCTGTAGGTTGCCGCGTTCTTACTTGGATCTCATGATATCATGTCCGTTATAGACATACATATGAGTATAAGTAAGTATCTACATATACATCTGAACATACACATCTCATCCTAGCCAAAACTATGATTACTTGCAGACAATGATTCCCATTTCCCTGTCGGCCGGTTATCCTTCTTCAGGCCAGGGCCACTTTGGTCACATTCTGGGCTCTGGCTACCCTCGTTGCTTCAAGACCTAGTCAAGGTCCGACCAACTTGCAATTAATCTGTTGTTTCTATTGGCGTCATCGGGTATTTCCAGGATTTACCACGTCTTGTCGGACCACGTCTCGTCTTTGTAAAGCACGTATCTATTGTAAAGACTTGCGTACTTTCGTGTTAACTCCCAAGTGTTTGTTTCTTTCTTCTTCTTCTTTTTCTTTTCCACATTCTCTTCACGGCCAAAACAGCCTCATTCTACACCGTCTTTCTTTGTTTCTTTCTTTCTCTCCTATTTCATCAAACAAACTCCACTTCTACCCGCTCACTCTAGTCAAAAACCCCCGCAAAGAAAACAAGCACACACGCAAAACGAAAAAAAAATCCTCTCTTTTATCCGTGTTTCCAGATATACCCGCCGGCCTGTCCACCATTGTTGAGAAGATATGCACTAAACCCTCCCTGGACAGCTGTGAGCTTGACCGCCACAAACCCTCCCCTCAACAAGCTCCAACCCAAGCCAAAGCAAAGCAAAGCAAAAAAAAAACCTATCTGCGTTGAAAGGCCAGCAAGGCTTTCCTGTGCAGCGTGCATCGTGCAGACGCACTTGACTTGTGGCCAACGCAACAACTTGTCTTCGTATCCTAATATCCTGCTGAGATTTTCATTTTGAGCTATTTTTTGCGGTGTACTTGGGTCTTTAATTGTCCGTGAGCTCGTGGAATCCATTCCTTCTTACTGACAAGTTGGCTCGTTACTTGATTTTTTGCTGCCCCGCTTGCTCCATGTGACGAGGAATCCTGAAGGTCCTCCTCCTCTCTTATGTACTCGACTCCTTTGCTCTTGGTCTACTTTACTTGACTTTACTCCTCTTTCTCTTTATCCCTCTTATCCACTTTCTACCGCACACATCTATTGATTCCTCGGAAATTCCTCAAAACCCATTGGATAGTTACCAAAGCGTCCAAGTCTTCTTTATATCATCTTGCCTCATCGCTCGTCTCTCCAAGTCTCCAAGTCTTTCCGCCTTTCTCAAATCTTGAATCTCTCGTACTACCCATCCTTCGCTTCAACCAACTCCTATCCAACCCCAAAACTTACAACCGACAACCCTATTATCATACCGGTTCTGGTTCCGGGTCCTTCGTCTTCTTCTTCTTCATCCTCTTATACCGTTGCCACGCCGTTTGCGTGGCCCCCGGATGCCAAGCTCCGCCTGTCCCCGCCATGGGGATTCCTAAAACCGGCCGCCATGCCCTGGTGTATTTCATTCCGGGCAACCCCGGCCTAATCGATTACTATTCGTCCTTTCTTTCCTTTCTCAGCACCATTCTTATGCAAATTGACCCTGATGTTGTCTATGATATCTACGGCCGGAACCTGTTTGGTTTCCATGACCAGGATCATGTACCATTTGGCGAGGACAACTCTACGCCTTTCCTAGTTTCCGACCAAATCGACGCTATCTATAATGACCTTTGCTCCCGTCGTATAGAGAACTCATTTGATCCATCCCGAATCGGTACTCCTTATGACTTCGTCATTATCATTGGTCACTCGGTTGGTTCATATCTTACCCTTGAGCTATTCGACCGTCACCGCAAGCATCCGGAACGTGCACCTCACCTTAACCTCCGCTCCGGAATCCTCCTGTTCCCAACCGTAGTGCACATTGCTCAATCTCCCCAGGGCCGTAAACTCACCATGTTACGCTGCATCCCCGGGCTCGCCGAGACGTTTTACTTTTGGGTGTGGCTGCTTCTTCTATTGATTCCTTGGGGCGTATTAGCTTGGGTCTGTCGGTCATTCATGGGATTCTCTCCCCGTGCTGCCGAGGTTACTGCTGACTTTCTCAAGAGTCGGGATGGTGTCCGTCAGGCTATTTCTATGGGTCTGGATGAAATGGATGTTATTACCCATGATAAGTGGGACCGTGGTCTTTGGGAAATGGATGTCGAGGACGAGTCCGTACCTTCTTCACCACTATGCGGTAGCCCGAGTGCTTCGGGTAGCGAGCAGGTCCCACCAGATCCTACCAAGTTTTACTTTTTATTCGCCAATGAGGACCACTGGGTCAACACAGATATCCGCGACCAATGGATCTCGGAACGCAGAGCCCACGCTAGCTCACGGAACCGTGGAAGTGAGCGGGGACGTACTGAGATCTTTGTTGAAAAGAAGGGGAACATACCACATGCTTTCTGTACACAAGAATGTAAGTCCAAACCTAGACATGACGCTCCTCCAAAACCAGTAACTAACCAGGGCCCTTGCCATCTCCAGATGCTTCCATTGTTGTAGCCGGCTGGGTACGTGACCGTATCCGCAAAATCGAAGCAACAATGGTTCCCCCCGAGCCCGAATTCTCCTCAGACCACGAAACACTAAACTACTCGGATGCCGATGAAGACGACTACTCAGACTACGAATACAACGAAAAGATCTACTGGGATGACGAGCGCGTGTACTAGAGCCTGTGCTGGCTGTTTTGTTTTGTTTTTCAACGGTAACATGCGACGTCGAACTAGAAAGGTTTTGAACTTTGGATTCTTGTTGGTTGGTTTCCGTGCCTTGTTCTGTTGTCTGACGCGGGCTTTCGGGTGCTTCGCGCGAGGGTTTTTGCCCCAATGGGCATTGTGACTTGCGGCGTTGACTTGGCCGCGGAATGCGGGATGTAGGTGGGATGTCAAACGATTTGTCTTGACTTTATGTCTTTTGGGACTATTTTTTTTTCTTATTGTCTTCTTCTTCTCTTTCCTTTGTCTGGGATATTCTCGGGGCTCTTTTTTTTGTCTTTTGTTTCTTTTGTTTTGGTCTTGTTTGGGATACCACACTTTGCGGCGTTTATATGAAATCTTGTTTCTCTTGGTTGGTCATATTACATATATACATATGGGCTGATTTTGACCTGTGTCCATGTCTGTGTTCTTGCTCGTGTTCTTGTCTATAATCTTGTCTGTCTCCCTGAATGTCTAGAACAAAGGCCAGCTGTTGTTGGGAATCATTGTAACCCTATCTATAGCCGTCCCCTTCTTTATGTCTTCTTTATGTTGAATACTGACGCTGATTGGTATGAGGAATGCAGTGCCTTGCATCATGCAGGTTACCTTGTAACCCAACCCACACACAAGTCTGCGTTGGCAAAAATAAAAACTCGAACTGCAAGTCTGCTTGGATCTCCCGCCTAGCTGAAAGCGGGGTGTGAATCTATCGACTTAAGCGAGAAACTCGCCGTTCCCCCCAAATAAATAATGCCTGCACATCTGGAATCATTGTGTACTTATACATCTTAGGGTTCTCCGAGGGTTCGCGAACCTGTGTTGTGTTACCATCATGCGGAACAATGTGACATTATATTGAGGACTTGTCTCCCGGAGGAAAAGAAGCGAAGGGGCAAGAAAGATAGAGCTAGGTTGGGCAAGAAAGGAGAATCTTGTAGTTGCCGGGATAGAGACGGGACGGGCGGAGTGAGTCGCGTGGTTGATTTGCCGAGTGGCGGGCTTGGAGACAGTGAGTGGAGAGTCGTGGCGCGGAGGGACCGAGAAGTCGGCGGGGTGCAGCAAGCCGGGATTGGGTGGACATGTACACACATGAAAGCTTGAGCTTGCTGAGATTACCTTTAGACAAGAGTGTAGACGACTGGAGGTCTGGAGGCCGGGGTTGTTGGGTTCGGAGTATATAAGGGAGACGGATCCGGGACCGGTTAGGTGTTTGTTTTCTTGGTTCTTCAGGCTCACATCCTCTCCTGTCTTTTCTACTGCTTTTTCAACATTTTTACTCACTCTTTATCATTGTTATTGTTTTCTGTTTGTCACTCTTTACATCACAATCACTTAGTATTTACATATCACTACATTCATTCATAATGTTCCGCGCCTCGCTTTTCGCAGCCGCCGCTGTCGTGTAAGTCAGATTACAAATATCCACAAGCACAGTTACCTAACAACCCTCTAAAGTCCTTCGGTTCTTGCCCGTCCCCAATCGCACTCACAGTGCCCCCAGTACTGCCTTGATCAGTGCACTGCGTCTGTCTCTACCGTTACTTCCACCGTGTACGTGACTGCCCCCGAGTGTACCGCTACCGGTAGCCCCGAGGCGTCTACCTACCCCAGTACTGGAGTTCCCACCTCTGGAGTTCCCACTTCTGGTTTCTCCACTGGCACCACTGAGGAGCCTCACCGCCCTACTACCCGGCCTGGTCACCAGTCGAGCCGTACTACCGGCCCTGGTACCGCCCCGGTTACTACCGGATACCCGGCTACCGAGACTTCCAACTCGCCTACCGGTACTGGCGTTCATCCTGACCATGAGACATTCGCTGCTGTCACTACTGCTCCCTACCCTACCGGTAGCCAGTACCCTATTGACAGCGAGTACCCTACCGGTACTGAGTCGGCTTGGATTGTCTCTACCACTGAGGGTCCTCACCCGGGTCACTCCACCTCTGAGGGTCACAACCCCGGCCACTCTACCTCCGAGGGCCACAACCCGGGTCACTCTACTTCCGAGGGTCACAACCCTGGTACTTCCACCACCAAGGGCCACTCTGAGCCCACCTCGGCCGCTGAGTCCTCTTTGACCACTTGCACCGATGAGATCGCCAGCACTCCCTCGCCCATCCTGACCACCCTGGAGTCCACCGTCGCCTCGTACAAGCCTACCGCCGTCCACACGACCGAGGCCGAGCCCGAGACCACCTCGAGTGTTCACCACCCCAAGTCTTCGTCGGCCGGCCACTTGTCCCCTTCGTACACCACCGGCTACCCCGTTCCCGAGTCTTCCTCTGAGGGTCACCCCGTTCAGTCTTCCTCCGCTGAGGCCTGGACTACCGGGTACCCTGTCGTCTCTACCACCTGCGGCCCCTACGGTTGCCAGGAGGTCACCGAGATTACCTCGTCGGCTATCCACCACACCACCCCCGTGGTCCACTCGTCGTCGTCGGCCGTCCCCGTTGTTGAGCCCTCGACTAAGCATACCTGGGCCTGGTCTTCCGACTCGCCTTCTCCCACCAGTGATGCTCTCTGGTCGACTATCCTGTCTAGCAGCAGCTCTGCCGACCCCACCCGTGCTTTCTCCACTACCCACGGTAACGCTCCCTCGTCATCGACTCTCTACGTGACCCCCACCACCGCCAGCTCCGTCAAGCACAGCTCCACCGCCAAGGTTCCCACTACCTCTCCCGTCAAGACTACCTCCTCTCCCGCTCCCAAGCCTACCAACAGCCGTCCCTGCGATAACCCGTACGACGCTAACGGCTGTGACGGTGAAGAATCCGTCTCGAGCACCGTCAGCTCTGCTGACCCCGTTCACACCAGCAGCGCTACCACTGAGCATGAGCACCACGTGACCACCGAGAGTGTCAAGCCTACCGCTGAGACTACCAAGCCTGCTACTACTACTAGCCACCCGGTTCTTTGCCAGCCCGGTGACTATAACTGCCGTCCCCAGGAGTCCACCGTCACCTCTGCTGACCCCATCCCGGCCACTTCTTCCCACGAGGCTAGTAAGTCGCACGAGGAGACCCGTACTTACATCCCCGGTAGTGCTACTGCCAAGGCTACCTCTAGCGAGGCTACCACTGTGATCACCATCACTACCAGCTCGCACTTGACTGTCACTGTTCCTGCTACCTCCACCCTCAAGACGACCACTAAGAGCCACCATTCTTCCAGCGCTCACCACACCTCCGCTGCCCCGTCTTCCTCCACCCACAAAACCTCGTCTGCTGCTGCCATCACCACCTCCTCTGCTGAGTACACTTTCCCCGACTACGGCTACCCCGTCGAGGACCCCACCACCTACTCCTCCGAGGACCCCATCAAGGCCACCAGCACCAGCGAAGCCCCCGTCGTCCCCAAGACCACCTCCAAGGCCATGACCTCCACCACCCACGGCCCCGTCTACCCCCAGTCTACCGAGAAGGCCACCACTATCTCCTCCGCTGATCCCATCCCCGCCACCTCTTCCACCGTTTCCTCCGTCGAGTCCGTCCCCACCCCCGATGAGATCCCGGGTGGTTACGCCTACGGTGTCTACGGCCGCAAGTTCCGTGGCCAGAGCTGGCGCCGGGTTTAAGGGTTAAGTGCTGAGTAAGTGACCAGTGGTTTGGAAAGTGGCTTAGGAATGTCTACGGATAGATCTGGGGTGCACTTTCTCCATTGGGAATGGCTTTTTTGTGAGCCTCGCCTTCCCTTTTGAATTGAGTCTATTGTTATGGTATTAAAGCACGGGATTTGTCGGCTTCTTGTCTGCCAGATTGGTTATTATGTTCGGTAGTCTAATAAGAAGTGATTGACTCGTAACACGTGACTACATTGTGAATGATATGCATGCTAATTTACATAAACGACCCGATGAAAATCGGCCTTGTGAACTATTCTAATCTAATAATAACGATGCTATAGCATCAAAGGCTCTTTCTAATATGTGCTCTCTAGCGTTGGGTTTCATCCCACGCAATCCACCTCCGAATGACCTCATCAATTTTGCGCACCTCCTCCGCATTATATTTAATCTGGAACCACTCACGATGCTCCTTTCCACAAGCCGCACACTTACCCAAATCTGCTCGCAGTCCTAGACCAGCTAACTCCAAATGAATTAGACGTTCCACCTTCTTGACATGCTTGGTCATATGTGGCGATACGCCCGAATTCGACGGGATATACGGATAAAACCGTAGCACCTCAGGCGTATGACCACACTGTCGTCCCCATTCATTCATCCGCTTATGCACATTCGCCGCACGCCCAATCTTCAGCATAAGATTCTTCTTGCGGGCAACTGGTGGCAGAGAACGGTTACGGTTCTCTAGGAGTGAACGCACGGTAGACTGCTCTGGCGTCTTTTCACCCTCGGGCGTCAGCCAGAACATGTAAATGTATCCAGGCTCTTCCGCATCGGTGAAGCCCTTGGCCAGCTCAGCCATAAGATTTGCGGAGGTCTTGGCATCAAGCGAAGATGGGATGAACCGGATGAAGTCGCCTGCTGTCGATGGGCGACGACCCGTTTTTTTGCCTGAGGGGACAGAAGCAGTGCCATGCGATTGGGGTGGGGAGACTTGAGCCATGGGGCGGGGTTGCAGAGAGTTGTCTAAGGAAAGATCCAGGCTGAAGCAGCAAAGAGAGAACTTCTTGGCCCGCTTTTGTTGGGCAGGATTAACGGTGTTGGCAGAGTCGTAGCTGTTAGGCTTATACTGAGCTGACACGGAGGGACGTCCACTAGATGGTCTACCACTAGTACCCGGTCTCCCACTAGTCCCGGGTCTCCCACTGGTACTCGGTCTCCCGCTATGCCCCCCATCAATTCTCGCAAGATTCAACCGCTCCGTCAGAGTGTCCATACTGGACCTCGGCCCGGGGGTATCATGCAGCCCAGCAAACCGGCCGGGCTTAGGTTTCTTCGCGGCAGCTTGTGCGGCATGGAGAGCTTGTTCTTGGTGTTGCCAGCAGAACTTTCCGGCGATTTGTAACTCGGCGGCAGTGGGTGGACGCGCTGAGGTGGTAACGAGGGCGGTGGTGGGACGGCGGCAAGGACGGCCGGTGGATGTGAGGCCGCAGCAGGTTTTAGAGGGGTTCTTGGAGTCGTTCCGGCGGATTTGGGACTCGGGGGTGTTGGCGACGAAACCCATTGTGAATGATACTGGGAAATTTGGTGATGGGGAAGATGGAAGATAGTTTGAAAAGTAGATATTGTAATGAGGAATGAATTTTATGAGGAAGGTCCTTTCTTTCGTGCCTGAGTCCCTGCTCTGAAGGGATGCTTACACCAAGTGGTGGCAGTGTTGAGGCAAGGTAAAAGGGTTATTTTGAGAATAAGGTTAAACAAGAACTGATGAGGAATGACAATCAGTTTGACTTTTTTAAAACGAACTCGGACGGTTTTTGAACAAGACTGAATCCTTGTCTACTGTCCCCACGATAATTGCCACTTGCCCCACGATACTGCATACCAATGTATGTCCATGACAAACGCAAAGCCTCATGGGCCGCACCAAACCTCAATACTCCGCCTCATATGGCCTCTACACAATGTTTTTTTCTTGGGTACACTCGTTGCACCATGGATTTTGCCCCGCCGGTCAATAATACGGGCCGTGCAAATCTCCAAGCCTAAAGCTGGCCTCTCGTTTGGGTCTTGCTGGCTCTGCCAACACCCTGGTTTTTTAGGTTGTGAAGGTCGCTGTGCTTAGAGCCTTAGCCTCAGTTGCGTTGAATCGTCAATTCCATCGTGGTTGGGGAGCCTCGATATTGTATGTATGCACCCTGGATATGCAACTTGTGTCCCCTGCATAGACGAACTGTAGGCTAGATTCTGTACCAACGGGGTGATGTTGTGTAAAGGGTTAATGTGCATTTTTCAACCCTACTGTGTGTATAGGTAATGATTGTGTTACACATGAAGATCTTGAATCTTGGACAACGGGTGTTTCCAGGGACTGTTGGACATAACAGGATAGATCACTGTATAAGATAGGATTGAACACAGACAAAGGATTAGATGTAAGTGACTGAACAACTCAAAACCCCGGTACATCGAAGCCGGGATTTTCAAGCATGTGGTCCTTCCTTTCGATGTCATCAGCTAAGTACTGACTGTTTGTAAGCACACGTACATACATGTATGTACACTTTTCCACGTATACAAATACACTTGTTGTTCATACTAAACCTAATAACATAACTCAATATTGGGCATAAGGCTTTAGGCTCATAGTTTAGGTATTACATATGGATGTAATCCATCATGCCCAACATATACAGGCCTCCAATGACCCTCCAATGCACACTCCCCAAGCATATGCACAACCCTAATTAACTTACACACAACCCTATTATGATATTCTCCAAGCTCCCCCTAGCCCCGCTTAAGCTCCATAGCCAATCACAATCGCGAACATCCAAACGCGTCGCCAGCCGTGCACCAATAATGTCTTTAGATCAGCCTTGTCTTTGAATTTGAACGGCCGACCCATCCGCCGTCTTGTCCCTCTGGAAACCACTCGACTTTCATCGCCAGTTTACCGACGATATCGCCGCTGTTCCGACCCAGAACCCAGTCGCCAAATAACCCCTCTACTCCACCACCCTTTTTTTCTTTTGCACACTGCAATTTCTACAATGGCGGAATACTCTTCCCTTAAGGTGCCGGAGCTCAAGAAGCTTCTGGGTGACCGCGGTCTTCCCGTGGCTGGCAACAAGGCCGATTTGATTGCCCGGTTGCAGGCTGATGATGCCGCTAAGGTTACTACTACTGAGGCTGCGCCAGCTGGTAAGTTTTCGAATGCGCTTGTTTTTTTTGTGAGATGGGTCATGTTCTAACTAGTGATTAAAGAGGACGAGATCGATTACAGTGACGATGAGCCCGCGGCCACCGAGCCCGCTCCTGCCGCTGTCGAAGAGCCCGTCGTTGCGGAGCCTGAACCTGTCGCCACTGAAACCCCCGCGGTCGCCGAGCCCACCGCTACTGAACCCACCACCGAGGCCGCCCCCGAAACTGCCACCGAGGCCGTCGAGACTGTCGCCAAGCCCGCTGCTGAGCCTATCATTGCTGCGGAACCTCTGGATCTTGCCGCCGAGGCACAAAAGCGTGCTGAGCGTCTCAAGCGCTTTGGTGGCACTGATGATGCCGAGGAGACTGCGCGTGTCGAACGGACCACGCGCTTCGGCTTGACTGAGGACTCTTCTGTGTCGCGTATGTTGAACGAGGCTCTTCCTGAGAGACAGTCACGTAAGCGTGGCCGTGGCGATAACGGTGGCCAGAACCAGCAGAATAAGAGACAGAGTATGGATCGCAGAGGAGGTAGAAACGGTGGTAACAACCACCAACACCATGGTCACCATGGCCACCATGGCCAAAACAATAACAATGTCAGGAGACAGGGCGGACCCAACAGTGGAAGACGGGATGGAAACAGTGGAAACAATGGAAACAATGGTGGTAGACGGGATGGTCAAGGCCAGAGAGATGCTTCCACGAGAAAGTCGGTTCTGGATGATCCGAATGAGAAGGCCAAGGCTGATGCTCGTTCTAAGCGGTTTGCTGCTTAGAGGAAGTTGGTTATAAAGCCAATCATGTGACAGAACGAGCGAGGGATTTGTTTCCTCCCGGTTGGCAGGTGTTTGCTATCTTGTGTTTTTTATTGTTCTGGTGGGATTTGAATATCGGTTAGACTACATTGTTGCGTTTCTTTTATGCCATGTCCTTTTTTTTCTGCATCCTTTTTCTCTAATCATTTTTATTTGCCGCTTTTTCCTTGTTCTTTTTGTGGCCAATCATGGACGTTGGCGGGGATGTACTGAAAAGCTGGGAGACGAGGGTCGCATCGGACAATTGGACAATGGAATTGTATGGTTTGGGGGATTAGAGGGTCAGCGACAAGCGAGAGGGCTAAAGATGTGACACAATTGTTTTGCGGGTGAAGGGATAACAAGATGCAGAAAGTGGCTTGAGGTTGTGATGTCATGAAGATGAAGCTTCTGTTTTGACGTTGGCGGTGTAAGGTTCATGGGCTAGTTAAGCGAGCAAGCTTGGGACTACAATGAGATCATTTATGGGTTAGGTTGGTGGCTTTTAGGTATCGGGAAGAAGAGAAGACAAGACTGCCTTGTATACCGACATCTGTGCTTTTTTTCGTTTTTTTTATCGAGCTACTTATTTTGGGATATTGGCGGCTGACTTTTTTTTTTTACTTTGCCTTTGGCTTCAAGGGGGATCTGTCTTTGGGCTGACTCGAGGACGTGCAGTGCATTGCATTTAGGAACACCAAACAACTCCTCTAAAAACAGCATCCGCATAGGCTCCCTCGTCCTAAGTGTTTTGTTTCTGCATGTATGTCTGCATAGTACATACAGACATACAGAGAAACAACCAACGGCCCTCTTCCTGGACCCGACAACACTCCAAGCCGCCTACAGGCGAGACCTAGTCTCTCCCAAAGACATGTCGTTACCAGCCCAAACTCGGCTCGTCACGCAACGCTTCATTGGCTACGACATGTCGCCATCCATTCCTCATGTTCCTTCTCCCCATACCCACACCACATGTTCCTATTCGCCCATCAGCCGCCAGTCGTAGTCCGCCCGCCTAGATCCGCCATCAGGGAGGCCCCCGGCCGTTCAAGAAAAGCGCCCTATATATCGTCTGTAGAAGGCAGTCAGAACGCACGGATGTCCATCCATTGCCCCATTAGGCCGTTTGCTCACTGCCAGCAATGGTATACTGAGAACAGACGATATAGCTGACTTACTTGTAGGACTTACTTGCAGAAGACCATACATAGCCCGTTGCCCTTTTCGGCATGCGGGCTCTGTTGGCCGGAGGAGGGCGCGGGGGAGAGGGGATCTGGATGCGTTGCGTGCGTTGGCTGTAGTCTTTTCTTGTAGTGCTTGTTGGTCTTTTTTGGTGGCTCTGGGGGGGGAGGCTGGAAAGAGAGACAATGAGGCAGGTTGATTGTGGGACGGATTTGAAGAAGGAGGGATTCCCTTTACTTGCCGTTTCTTTCTCTTTTATTCATGGTTTCTTCTGTCTGACTGATCTGATTTGATCTGACTAGACTTGACTTGACTTGACCTACGAGACTGCGTGGCTGGCTTAGCCAACTCGGTGTCAGATTTGAATCTTCTTTCGTCACTTGTTCTCACCACTTTTCTTCTGTTTGTCACTATACTCAGCTCATACTCCTCCCAATATCATCAACTATCGCCACACAAAATCCGCACGCACACACAATGTCCCCACCTTAACAACAATGCCCCCCCCCTCCGCCCATAGAAATCACACTTCCACTGCTCGTTCTCTTCGCCCTCCACGAACATACGTCTTACCGACATCGTCAAGCGCCGGTCCCATGAATACTACCCAATCCCCCAAGCCGCCATCGGCTTCCCCCGGTCCTACCGCCCCCAAAAGACAGCAACCGCAGCAACCGAATTCCAAGTTGCCTACAGGACCTGCCCGTCGCTTTGACAATGGTTTTGGTTTGCCTTCGAATCCTCGCTCGCAACGCCGTGAACAGTCTGCCGGTCCTCCTATCTTGTCGGCCGCCCCCATGATTCCCGCTCGGTCAACGCCGACTTTGAGACGGAGACGCTCGATTACGCCAGTGCCACCGCAGATTGACACCCGGGTTGCTCCTGTGCAAGCTCCTTCATCGTCTATTCCACGCATTTACCCAGAACTCGACCGGTGGCCTGCACCAAACCCATCACATACTCGGAACCCTTCAAATTCATCCAGCACTCTCTCGCCATTTCTTCTTTTAAGCACCACGCCAAGTTCCGCCCCTTCCGATAGCCCAAGTCCCCATCCATGGTCTGCAAGTGGAAGCAGCGTTCTCAGCCCTTACTCTCGCGACACTACTCCTTCAAGCTTGCACTCTGTCAGCCCAGGTTTCGCTGGCCCAAGATATCCACCACCACAACCAAAAAAGACGCCAGTGCCAGTACAGATTGCGAGTAGCACCAGCAGCACTGCCAGTTCCACCCCGACTGTTCGCCCAACACCTGCCGCCGGTATTCCCAGTCCACCACCACGCAAAAGCTCATATAAGCCACTTCGCCCAGCTGCTACAGCCCACGTGACTTCTCCCCAACAAACCAACACTCGTCGTCCATCAGTAACTTCACCACCCCCGACTCGTCCTCGCCGGCCATCACGTGATGGAACTCCTAGTCTCGCACTTTCAACATCCGAGCCCCGCATAATCCAAAGTAATCTTCCCCCATCACATATCCGCCGGCCTAGCGATCCACTCGCCGTATTATTCTCGCCCGAGCGTGCTCCTCGCCGTGCCGAAATTACTCGGGAGGCAACACCAGCACCAACTCGCCTGCGTACTCCGAGTCCAGTTATTTCCAACACACGTTTCGCCTTTTTTGGTAAGAAGAAGGATGCGCCTAAGGAAGGGTCTAAGGAAGGTACCACAAAGCCGTCAGTTTTAAGGAAGGGTCCTGCCGCGGGCACGGGCCACGAGGGATACGGCCGTCTTGGTGCTGTCCGTCGCCGGAGTGCCAGTGTCGGAAATGCTTTTCGCCCAGGTTTGTCGTCATCGCAAGAGAGTCTTGCTGGGCCGGACACTTTTTTTCAGGACCGGATGGCCCCGGTTGTCATTTCAGGTGGCGAAATCATTAAGGGTCATAACAGTGCTTTGTCCCGCACTGCTAGCGACACTTCCTTAACCGGTGACTCTGCAGCTTCTCAGGCAGCATCAGCTACTTTGAAGGCCTCAGTAATTCCCAGAGCCGTTGGTGGCGTTCGGGGGCCTAGCCATCGCCGGCCAAGCGATAGTAGCGACTCAGAGGCCCAAGCTACTCAAAGTACCTTGGCTTTTCAGAGAAAACGCAAGAACATCTATGGCGGCATTACCTCCGAGTCTGCCAAGAAGACACCAACAGCTTCTCCTGCGCCGAGACCTAGTTTTGAAGAGGCTATTCTTTCAGATGAAGGACCAGCTGATGCAATCGTCACTACTGAACAGCCCGTGACATCAGCAAAGCCAGCGCCGCGGAAACTCACTAAGCGTGCCCGTTCTCCCCGTCGCTGGAACTTGTTCTCATCTCGCGCTCATGCCGAAAAGGAAAAAGAAAAGGCCAACCGTCCTGTACAGGCCGCACCATTGGATATTCCTGTGGCTTTGACTCCGGTGGCAGCTAAGCCGCGTATTGCGTACTACATGTTCGACTCTTCTGACAACGAAAACGACAATGAAACCGAGGGTGATATCTCAATTGGCGCTGACGCAGTTAAGAATGTGCTGCGTGATGCGGAGGTCGATGTGCCAGAATTGGATTTCGATAAGTTTGGTCTACGCATTGAGATTGAAGAGGAATTGGCCCCGCCTGTTGTTCCCTGGGCTGAAGCTGTTAGTACGAATTCGTCACCCGTGATCCCACAGGATTCCCCACGCACTCAAAGTCCGGTCGCTACCACAAGTAGACTCCGGCAGGTTGGTCGTATTCCCAAGGTTATCAGTTCCCGTCAACCAGTTCAACCAGAGTTGGTTCAGTCTCCCGTTTCATTTTCTCGCCCGTTCAACCGTACTTCTTTCCACAGCGCACTGCACCATTCTCCTATCATTCCAGGTCCCGTCCAAGGTACACCCGAGCTTGGTACTGATTCTTCGACCACTGCTGTTTCTAACTCGCCACATGTCGGATTTCCCCGCAACCCAAATGGACCTAACGGGATTGCTCCTGAGTTTATTTGCTTTTCGCCAGCTCGCAAAGGATCCTCTTCTACTGGTAGCACCTCTGTCTCGTCCACCTCAGTTCTCTTCCGGGCTGGTTATGCACAGACTGTCGCTGTTCAACCGGCTGCACATGAACCGTTGGCTGAGGATGAAATATGGGATGAGTATGACGACCTTCTTGGTGCCATGGCTTCTGTTCCATCTGCGCCCGTTCCAGAAGATGTTAGTCCAATTGAGGCAGAACGCCGTGGTAGACCGCCGTCGACGACGAGCTCTAAGGGATCTCCCTTTCATTTGGAGGTCTACCACGCTGCCTTGGCTGTCCAGCCGAGTATCTCGCAGCGTTTGACTCAAACAAGTAGCGCTGATAGCTCTGATATGGTTGAACGGATCAAGGCGATTTTTGCTCAAAAGACAGACCAGCCAGCCTATCCTGCACCTACTTGTCCTATTCCTCCCATCCCAGTTAAAGTATCAGAGCCTGAAGCGTCTGTCCGGTCTTCACTTTCGTCCAATGATTCAGTTCCCGATACGCCCATCGCACAAGTCAACCTCCGTGTTGGCTCTATGACAGTCAGCAAGTGGCTTACCTTTGGTCATGTTCTGTTTTCGCCTGTGAGGCCTCTACTCAAGCCGAATGGACAACCCTTGGTATTAGTTCTGGATGGTCTTGGTAACGACGATTGGTCATTTTATGCTGCAGAAACCTATCCATCAGCAACCATCTACAACTTATCTCCTAGAGCGCCTCTTCCCGAGGGTAAGCGCATGTCTAGAGGATTTCCAGTTAGCCCGGGTAATCATCGCCAGATTCAATACGCCGAGCTAGGTGCGCCGTTGCCCTTCCAGTCCGACTTGTTTAGTGCCGTTGTTTTGCGGTTTCCCCCAGCTAGTACTGCCTCCGCCCTATCTCGGGTCATCGCCGAATCTCGCCGTGTGTTGATGCCCGGTGGCTACCTTGAGCTGTCCCTCTTGGATATGGACCTTAACAACATGGGTCCTGAGACTCGCAGGGCAGTGCGGAGTTTGAAGGAATCACTCTATGTTCAAGACCCTGAGACTATGCTGGGATCTACTGCCGACTGTATTCTCAAAAGCATGAGCTCCTTCATCGATGTTAAGACATGCCGCGTTGGTCTTCCAATTGGTTCCGTTGCCCGGATAGCTCGCTTGCCAGGTCAAAGACCTGATACACGGTCTCTAGCCGAGATGATTTCCGATGAGGGCCCTGGTGCCGATGAAAGCATTACACGCATGGTTAGTCGGGTGGGTCGCTGGTGGTATAGTAGATGCTTTGAAAATCGAGTGGCAAAAGGAGAAAGTTTATGGAGAGACAAAAGGATTAGACGCGAGTGCGGGGAGTGGGGAACAAGCTTGAAATTAACAGTTTGCTATGCGCGGGTTCCAGAAGATGATGAAGAAGAAGGCTTTTAGGTGAAGGGGTCAAGTTTGAAGAGAGAGGCAAATCTTCCATGAAGAAGACTTTGTCGTGGATTTACGTCGGTAATTATGGTCTACGTCGATTCACATCCAGGTGGTATATTCCATTCTACTTTCCTGTTTGGTCCGCGTTACGTCGTTCGTTTTTTTTTCCTATCATGGTAGTTTCTATTTTTGGGCGTTTGTGGTTCTGCATTTATGGCTTTAGTTTATTTCGCCCTTCGAGGACTGGTTCCCGAACTGGCTACAAACTTCAGGCCCGGTTGTGTTTCTTGGTTCCTTCTTTTTTATTTTCTTTTTTATTATTGGGTAATGACTTACGTCGCTAGGTTCTATAATGATATCCCGGAGGCTTCCGGTGATGATATTTGTCTGTAATACTATGTACCTTCCTTTTTTTCTCTTTCACATTATGGTTACACGGGGGGGTATGACAAAGAGGGACCATGTGACTTGATGTGAGGCTTGCATTATGTGTGAAACTATGGAAACGAAGACAATTTTTTGAGAAGTGGCGATAATAGGACGAGTTGTTGCTGGAATGGTGTTGATGTTGATGACCCCGCCTTTTTTTTTTGAGGTGGCCCCGTGATTAGATGGGGAGGAAGGAAGGATCGTGTAAGTCGCTTGTCTCGGATCCTGAATTATAACCGGTCTAATGGTGACGAAGGAGAGACATGTTATGAGCTAGTACCCACTGATAAAGATATCTCCCGCATGTCTATATAAAGAGCCATAGTTCCTGAGCTATTTATTCCCGACTGTCTGGTTCGTTCATCCTTGAATTCACTACTACAACCCAAAAACCCAACCAAAATGTCCAACTCCCCCGATACAAACGGCGTCTCTCAAGCCGCGCTCATCGCCACTCTAACAGCCCACTTCCCCTCCGAAGCGCCATTCGCCCTCCTCCCACCGCCCACCGCCAATCCCAGCACCCCTCTCTACCTCCTCCAAGGCCGAACTCGCCAACGATACGCATTACGTCTACCCGTGCCTTTGGATGATGATATCCCGTTACTTCCCTCAGAGGTCTCGGCAGACTTGAAAGCGCAGGTTTCGCTGCTTAAGAGGTTGGCGGATTCGGGCTTTTCTTGGTCGCCGAGGGTTAAGGCTTATGACTCGGGGTTTGATAATGAGATTGGCTTTCCGTATGTTGTGTTGGGTTGGATGGAGGGGGATTCGTTGGTTTGGGATGATGTGTTGCCTAGGGGGCGGGCGATTCGGGATAGAGTGATTTTTCAGATGGCAGATATTGTACTTGAGTTGGCTATGTGTACTCAAGAAACTCGTAAGTGAGACAGATTAGACCACCCGCTATCTAAACTAACTCCTTCTCTCCTAGGCCGTGGCGAAACCGCAGACACCTTCACTACAAGCCTCGTCGACCAAACAATCCTCCGCGCTACTCAAAACCATCTCACGCATGTAACGCTCCGGGACACCCTCATCCATCGCGCCCTAGTCCATAAAGCCCTCCAAGGCATCCCATCCTCGTCTACATTTTCCATTTCCCACGAAGCTCTGGCCGCTTGCAATATCCTGGTCGACAAGCAATACAACATCGTCGGTATCACGGGCTGGTCATTTGCCCGGCTCCTCCCCATTCAACTGTCTCTTCGGTTTCCGCAGTTCCTGACACAGTCACCGGGGATTACCCATCCAGCTCACCCGCCGCATATTCCTAGTTCGATTCCCGAGATCACACAGACGGAGGGCTCGACTTATTTCATGCATAGTAACTATCTTAACGCTGGACGAACACCCGAATGCATTTCCGATGAAACCGATGGAGACTTCGAATACGCTGCGTCTACGGCTCTTGATCTATCATCTACCATTCGGACTGATAGAATGTTCTTCCTCAACGAAATCATGACAAACGTGGAACCGCAGGCCTCTTGCAGTGCTATCCGCCAATGGGTTTCCTTCGCCTTTTCCGATCCTTTCTCCGACTGGAGACAGCTGATAGTTGAGGCTGCCTTACGTCTGGACGTCTGTGAATGGATGGCTGCGCATAAATGGCTTCTCGATATGCCCAGTGCCCAAAATGAACCTACCTCAGCAGAGCTCCACAAAGAGGCCACGGGATTTGCCAAGTTCTGTGAGGAACTTGGTGTGGAGCTAGACTTTGAAGGGTTACTTATCGCCGCGGGTATCCAGGAGGCACCGGGGGGTATTAGAAGGGAGTCGGAGTTAATCATGGGGTTAGATAACTTAGCTCTTGAAGACTCCGAGAGAGAAAGAACACCTATCCCGCCACGCGCCGTCCTGGATCCTCCCGATCAATCGGTCACGCCACGTCCATCTACCAGCCGGTCATCCCACGGTTCAGAGGCAGACATCACCTCCTCCCATTACCGTTCCGATAGCGAATACAGCAACGCAGCATACACCTTCGCTCCACCTCCCCGGTCACAAAATGCCAATGACCCAGAACCGTCAATTTACACGAGTACCCGACAAGACATCCCTCTCGTCATCTCCAAAGAGCGACTCTCTGGCTTGGTCCAGGCCATTGAGAAGCATCAGATTGATAGCCATAATGCGGATTTCATGGGCGACCTTTTAGGATACATGCGGAATGATACGCCGCCTTCAGATGCACTGGTTGATGCCATGGCGCATATTAACTCTGGCATTGAGCCCGGTGTCGACTGTTTCACTAGCTTAGCGGATGAAGAGTGTGGGAAATTTGCTCGTGAGACTATCGAGATTGTTTATCAAAAGTAGTGTCAGAATTATTATAGACCACCAAACTTCTGCTGATCTAGCAAGGTTGCATCGCAAGACCATGTACAACCACTCCATTACCCAGTTACACCGTTCTCACAAGTGACGTCATTGAAGATGTCGTGAAACCCAAACCCTGGTCACGTGCCGATTAGATAAAAATTAATTGATTTCATCCTTCCGGACATCCACTTTACACTTCACCTACTTGTGATATTGAACCAGACATCCTCAAATATAAGCATGTCTCACTCGCCACGGGCTCTCCCGGCGCTCGGCCGTCGCCTATACTCCACCCGGCCGAAAATCTCGGAAAACTCTATGCTCTTGTTACACCAGAAGTCTCCCCGCGGCGGAAAATTCACACTGACGGCTCCCCTGCGACCTTCTCAAAGTATCAAGTTAGCCCATGGTAACACACTCTCATCAGACCTCCTCTTGGAACGGTCCCATCTTGACGCTGTCTCGGACTCGAAACATCGTATTGTCGATATTTATGAGCCTTCACTTCCCGCGCATGTGCATTTGGCTGTGAATAGGCCGGCCACACCGATTTATGCGCAGGATGCAGCGTTGATTACGTCACTTTTCGACTTTCATGTAGAGACACCGGTGGAGGGGGAGGAAGGGGAGATGTTTGAGATGTTTGAGGCCGGCACGGGAATTGGTGGGTTGACATTGCATTTGGCGAGAGCGATACATGCGGGGAATCCGGGAGTTCCGAAGGCGTTGAGAAAGGCGTTGGCTGCGGGGGAGTATACCATGCCCTCGATGCAGAATAATGATGTGGACCCGTTGGTTGAAGATCACCATGTTAAGACGTTTAGAGATCCTGAGGTTCAGGTTTTATATGACGAGTGGATATCTAAGCGCCGGGCTGTTATTCACACGGTTGACGTCAAGCATTCTCATAGTCGCTATGCTCATAAGAGTATCCGGCAGTTCCGCCATGCGCAATACCTTCTTGACGTCTCGTTCCATGTTTGCCATATCAAGGAATTAATCGCCTCCCGGTTTGAAAAGGACGGTGAAAAGCCCTTCCTTGACGCTGCCTTCCTTGATCTTCCAAGCCCAGAAGACCAACTTGAGTATCTACTACCCGCACTTAAACCAAATGCCACACTCATCGTATTTGCCCCGTCCATCACCCAAATTGCCCGGGTAGCCAAATGGGCGGCAGGTTCGACCGACGCGGCTAGACAACCGCTCCGGTTAGAAAAGTCCTTGGAGTTGCCTATGGCAACTAACAGTGACGAATCATTGAGAGTTGGCACGGGCGGTAAGGAATGGGATGTGCGATACGTCAAAACCAAAGAAGCAGAACGCAAAGCCCAGGAACTCAGAGCCACGGTTGACGGTGAAGACGTCTTAGTTTGTCGGCCGACGGTCTTTGGTCGGATTGTTGGAGGTGGGTTTGTTGGTGTTTTTAGAAGACTGCTCGATGAGGGCGAACGGATGATTTGGCCAGGGTCAAACGACGTTAGAAAGCCAAAAGGTTTCTTGACGGAACAGACGCCAGAAATAACAACTAGCGAGTCATCAGCTGACGTGGCGGAGACGACTACTGATACTGAAACTGCGGAATTCTTGGCGCCTACCGAACATTCCGATGGTCCTTCTGAAACAGGTAATGCAGAGACATCGTCTGAGGTGGTACCGACGGAAAATGGCGCGGAAATCGATACCTCTGTCAGTCTTACAGAGGAACAAAAATAAATATCAAAAGTGGAACTGACCACTGTGTAACAACACTGTATAATACATTCACAAAGAAAATCCAAGACAAGTTTTTGTTAGGTGCGTAGGTAGCACAATCTGCATCATATATTTATAAACTAGAAAGCATAGTGACAAAAGAAAGAGTCAAACTAAATTGTAAAAAAAAGGGTCCCACTCCAGGGGAAAAGAAGAGAATATTGCACAATTGTCGAGACAACTTGGGTTGATTTAAGCAATGACATCACGGGCGTGGCGGCGGGCAGCACGGCGGCGGCGAGCAGCGCAGGCAGTCTTGGTGGCCTTGGCAGATGAGGTGGTAGCAGTAGTAGCAGCGGCAGCCTTGGTAGAAGAAGCAGAGGTGGTGGTAGCAGCGGCAGCCTTGGTAGTCAAAGTAGTAGCGGTAGAAGACGAAGCAGCGGAGGTCTTGGTCGACGAGGAAGCAGCAGAGGTAGACGAGGCAGCAGAAGTCTTGGTAGAGGCAGCGGCGGAGGTAGACGAGGCAGCGGAAGAGGTAGTAGCAGAGCCAGTGGAAGAACCAGAGCCGGAAGAACCGTCAGAGGTTGTGGTGCCGTCGTGAGAGGTGGAGGCGGCGCCAGACCACAGAGCGGGACCGGGAATGGTGTAGTTGGTCAGGGTGGTGTAGGGGTTGAACAGGATACCGGGCTCAGTGTTGGTGTACAGAGCGGTACCAAGGACACCTTCGGGCTGCTCAGTACCAGAACCGGTGACCTCAACGTTGAAGCACTGAGGGTAGTTCTGGGCACCGTTGGTAGATCCGGCGGCGTGCATGGCAATGATCTCGTGACGGAGAACATAGTTACCAGCAGCCAGAGTGGAAGGAATGGTGGAAGTCCAGGTGTTGTTGTTGTTAATCAGATCAGTAGAGGCCCAGGTCTGGGTGCTCAGATCGATACCGGCCTGGTCAATCTTAACCCACTTAAGGGCAGTCTTATCAACACTAGCACAGTCGGTGGAACCACAGCTGGCAATGTAAGTGAAGACAGGACCAATGTGGGAAGCAGGCCACTCAGACCAGCGGAAATCAACCTTACCACCGGCGGCAACAGACTTGGCAGTCAAAGCACCATTCTTAGCCTCCTTGTGGCAGATGATATCGCTAGTAGTATAGGTAGAACCGTCAACGAAGCCGTTGTCCAGATCCTGGGCAGACCAGGCGGGAAGCTCGGGAGGGGTAGAGCTGTAGGCGAACTGGAGAAGGAAGGCAGCTTGTTCGGTGCCATCGGTGGCCCAGGAGGTGACGGTGCCGTGGGCGAGAGTGGAGGCGGCGAAGAGGGCCGAGGTGAGGAGGGTAGACTTGAAGGCAGACATTTTTGAAATTGGTAGTTGGAGTGGAAAAAGAGATAGTTGGGCTCACGGAGCTAAAGAATGTAGTGCAATTTGGATTGAGTAAAGAAAGAAGGTGAAGAAGCTTACACAGTAAGTTCGAGAGAATGGAAATTGAAGCAGAAAGAGAGTGCTAGACCTGAGTGAGTGACTGAAGAGCAAGAGTAAACGAACCCAATAAAGAGGGTATCATCACCACCTCTTTATACTCCATGAGGTCTGTCGTCTATCACCCATGTCAAGCTTACTTTCACAAACAAACCCACCCCCGTCAAGCCATAGTCAACTCCGACACAACCTCCCTACCCTACCATCCCAACAGTCCCATCTTCCATGCCCATCCTTCCTTCCCTACGCCCGGCCCGTTTCGTCCAAGTCTAGACCCAAAAACCAATCAACCCGGCCACGTCAACACTCCCCCAACCCAAAACACGCCTCCCCTCGCCTTCAATCCCTGCCGGCCGTCCCATCTCGCAACCTGACGCCGCTAGCCAAGTCCCGGGGGAAAAAACCTCAAACAGGAGATCCAGCTAGGCAGTCACGCCCGGAAAAGAACATAATGCCCGCGACATAAGTGGCTGATGGGTTGGATGGATGAGGGATTTCCAAATCACCAAACGGAGGATAGACATGTGTATGTACGTAGACCATTGCGTTCATCTTGCACATCTGTGAATCCACATCAGACGGTCTCAGTTCCAAAAGCACATCACCCGGTCGTTCAATTCATGCGTTAGACAACTTCCATCATGAACTCTATTTTCAGTGCACTGTCTCTTATGATTCCCCTTCTAAATGGTAAGGGACGGTACGCGGAAATCATATTCGTATTGTTCGCCAAGCACGTCAAGCACGTCCACCCGTCGCTTCTATTCAGAACAAGTAGAGAAGTCCAAAGCGTAAGTACACGCACAACCACCAATACTTCAGTATCCAATTGTAAGGGTTATCGAAACAATATGCCGCCCCATTCTTTCCCCTATTCATTACCAATATTCATCTACACAAACGCACACTTGTGAATTCTCCGAGTTGCCCGGTCTCAAGATATGTACAATATAATTACCTTCACTACCCGCCGACCTATCTCGGTAACCACCCGCCCACTCATTAACCTTACATCCAACCAATTTCTCCGGCCTCTTAAATCACGCTCTTCATTCTTGTCTATCCTAGTGATCCCCATTTCTCGTCTAATCTTCATGCCCTCATGAACTTCCAAAACAAACCCTCATCCCATCTAGGTAATCCCCAAACACCCCCCGTTTCACCACCAAAATCTCCGTTTCCATCATCATCATGATACACGCTAAAAATCTTCCACCTCCCCACATCACGTCGTTTACTTTCGGTCATCTTTCTCTCCTCAGTTAGTCCTTTTTTTAAACTCCCCTATCACCATGCGATATGTTTAACCAACCCATAAATCCCGCGCTACCACTCTTTGAAAACTCCCGATATTAACTCTGCAATACCGCCCGGACCCCGTTATACCGACGAATCGGCTTGTTTTATGTAACACACTATCATGAATTTGCATCGGCTATTTTGCCGTAAATGTACATCAATACAATCTCACCATTCTAGAAAAACCAAAACCAACAAAAAAGAACATCTAAAACCCTCACTCACCTCAACACGTCTCAGGACAAAAAGTTAACTGACCACGATGGGATTCGAACCCACAATCTTTTGATTCGTAGTCAAACGCCTTGCCATTGGGCCACGCGGCCATCAGTTTATGAAAGATCACCACTCATCACCATTCTTGTTTCCTCCAATTCTCTCCATTTTTTTTCGGTGTTAGTCGTCAAATTAGGAAATCATAGTCACATAACACAAAAGTCAAACATCAAAGTATTGTAAAAGGTTATTTGTATTAACCATGCACTCATAAATCGTAACACCTCCACTTATCCAGAAACAAAACAGCAAAAACGCCAGAGAAAAAAGAAAAGAGAAAACAAACAACGAGACAACACCCAAGTTTAGAAAAGGTCATTCTGATTTTTATTGCATTTTTAGGCCTTTTTTTTGTTTTGCCTCCTCGCACCAACTCAGCATTCCATTGCCAAGCACTTCAATTTACTCCAAAGAGAAAGACATTTAGTCGACCTCCTCCATGTTGGAGTCACCAGCCTCGACAGCGGGAGCGTCAGCGGGGGCAGCAACAGCCTCGACATCATCACCCTCAATGTTCAAGCCAACCTGGACAAGCTTGTGAATGCGCTCAGCGAAAGAAGCGGGCTCCTCAATGGTGAAACCAGAGACAAGAAGAGAGGTCTCGTAAAGAAGCTGGACAATGGACTTGACATTGCGGTCGTTCTCACCGTCAGCCTCAACCTTGGTCTTGAGCTCCTTGATGATGGCAGACTTGGGGGAGATCTCAAAGGTCTTCTTGGAAGACATGTAAGAGGACATGGAAGTGTCACGGAGAGCCTGGGCCTTCATGATACGCTCCATGTTGGCGGACCAACCGAACTGGCTGGTACGGATGGCACAAGGAGCACCGGTCAGCTTGTGGGAGACAACAACCTTCTCGACCTTGTCACCAAGAATCTCCTTGAGGGACTTGGCAAGAGTCTCGTACTCCTTCTCCTCGGCCTCACGGGCAGCCTTCTCCTCATCAGTCTCCTCGAGCTCAAAGTCCTTGGTGATGTCAACAAGCTTCTTGCCCTCGAACTCCTTGAGCTGAGTCATGGCGTACTCATCAATGGGGTCAACCAGGAACAGAACCTCGAAGCCCTTGTCTTTAAGAGAGTCGAGGAAGGGAGACTTGGAGACGGCGTTAATGGTCTCACCAGTGATGTAGTAGATGTTCTTCTGCTGCTCGGGCATGCGGGTGACGTAGTCAGTGAGAGAGGTGATCTCATCACCAGACTTGGTGGAGTTGTAGCGGAGAAGCTTGGAGAGAGTAGCACGGTTCTGGGAGTCCTCGTGGATACCGAGCTTGATGTTCTTGGAGAAAGCAGTGTAGAACTTGTCAAAGTTCTCCTTGTCCTCGGCAATCTCGTTGAACAGCTCAATAGCCTTCTTGACAATGTTCTTCTTGATGACCTTCATGATCTTGTTCTGCTGGAGGGTCTCACGAGACAGGTTGAGGGGAAGATCCTCAGAGTCGACGACACCCTTGATGAACGAGAGCCACTCAGGAACCAGGTCAGTGGCATCATCAGTGATGAAGACACGGCGGACGTAGAGCTTGATGTTGTTCTTGGTCTTCTTGGTCTCGAAGAGGTCGAAGGGGGCGCGCTTGGGAACGTACAGGATAGCACGGAACTCAAGCTGACCCTCAACGGAGAAGTGCTTGACGGCAAGGTGGTCCTCCCAGTCGTTGGAGAGCGACTTGTAGAAAGAAGCATACTCCTCGGTGGAGATGTCAGTGGGGTTGCGAGTCCAGATGGGCTTCTGCTTGTTCAGCTCCTCCTCCTCGTTGACGGTCTCCTTGACCTTCTTGGTCTTGGGCTTCTTCTCCTCACCCTCGTCGGTGACATCCTCAACCTTGGGCTTCTTGTCCTCACCCTCGGTCTCCTCCTTGGTCTCCTCGGCAGACTCATCAGGGACCTCCTTCTCAACCTCCTTGGTAACGTGGAGGTAGATGGGGTACGAGATGAACTCAGAGTGCTTCTTGATGACCTCCTTGACGCGAGCCTCCTCAAGGTACTCCATCTGCTCATCCTTCAGGTAAAGGATGATCTTGGTACCACGGGCAATCTGGGGACCCTCGGTGTCAGAGGTGATGGAGAAAGTACCGCCGGCAGCGGACTCCCAGACGTACTGCTCGTCATCGTTGTGCTTGGAGATAACCTTGACCTTGTCGGCAACGAGGTAGGCAGAGTAGAAACCAACACCGAACTGACCAATCATGGAAACATCGGCACCGGCGGTGAGAGCCTCCATGAACTGCTTGGTACCGGAGCGGGCAATGGTACCCAGGTTGTTGACGAGGTCCTGTGTACTTCGTTAGTTACCGTTTTTGTGACTCTGTATACTATGCTGAGAATGAAACTTACAGCCTTGGTGAAACCAATACCGGAATCCTGGATGGTGAGGGTCTTGTTGACCTTGTCGGGGATGATGTCGATGCGGAGGTCCTTGTTGGCATCGAGAACGCTGGGGTCGTTCAACGACTGGTAGCGGATCTTGTCAAGAGCATCGGAAGCGTTGGACACCAACTCTCTGAGGAAGATCTCCTTGTTAGAGTAGACGGTGTTGATAATCAGCGACAGAAGCTGAGAAATCTCAGCCTGGAACTCAAAAGTCTCAGCCATGGTGGAGGAATGTGATTATGAAAAGAAAATGGGTCTGAGGGTCAAAAAGCATGTTAGTTACTGAATTGGATTGTTGTACTATACTTTGATGCTGCGAATGCCATGTAGGGGTGTAAAGAGTGTAGGATACAAGCGAGGGGTATAGCCGTGACCAATACATCCTTGCCGCAGCTTTGACGAGGGGTAACTTCATCAAAGTGACAATGGAGGGGTAGTTGGTCGTGATCCGTCCAACTCTGCCATTATCACGTCCCACAAGGAACTGAAGCACAACGGCTAACAGTCCGATGTTGGGACTAAGATGTTGACGACGACAGCATGGTCGGGATGTTTACCAGACGAAGGCGGGGGTGGGGTAGCAATGCATAGTAGATGGTGATTAACAAGATGACTTACATCAAATGTAAACGCAGAGAGGTCAACCAAAAAAAACTGGTACTGGCCTATGTAGAAAGAAAGAAAAGAAAAAGAAGAGAGAAATATGGAAGAGAGATTCTTGTGTTATTGTAATGGAGTAATAGAGATTTGAGTGGAACGGCTAGCCCCAAGAGCAGGACAGGATGGGCTCTTATGTATCAATTTGCCTGGATACTCTAACGTATAGTACACAACCCCACGATTCCATGAGATTCCATCACCTAACATGGTGGACAACGCCCAAACAAGCCAAGCTCGCGGCCAGCCATATGGGCGTAGAACGTGCTAGAGTCGGCCAGAGCCGCGGGGCAGAATGCACCTCATCGGCCTTGTGTCATAAGCAAGCGCCCTTCTAAAAGGGGCCTAAATGCCGGCCCCCTCCCACTAAAACCAACAGGCAGAAGATTCGTTGGTATTCCACAAGTACCGTTTACAGGGTCATGATACAGGGCCTTTGAGCGCTGGGGTAGCACCGTCAAGGCGCTAAATCACTGTGCTTTCAGCGGCTGTGCCGGGGGAAGCGGGACCATTTTTCTGGTGGAATCGCATAGAAGCGGCGCTCAGGGTACATGGAAGGTACACACAAGTTTCGAGAAGAGTCGGGCACCACGACGGAGCCGCCAGGGCAACGGCGACGGCGATGAGGTGAACGGGAAACTACAGGTATATGGGGTTCGAACTGGTTTGTTGTCTTGGGATTGAGAGACATTTTAGTTTGAAACTTTGTGCTAGAGCCTTCTTTCGGTGACGGCGGGATTGCTGTCACTGGCGTAGGCGTGGTGTTTGATAGTTGCACAAGAGTGAAGTTTCAACGCGGCTGTGAGGCAGTTGCGTTGCATAGCCATTGTATAGAGTGGACATCAACATCAAATCTAGCTAAACTTAACTAGAGTCACCATAACAAACTAACCAAACACATATAAAATGACGCATTCGCAATGGAAACCAGAAGGTTCTATCTCAGGCGTTTTTCTTGCACTTTACATGCAGAGCCATTCATTATCATTAAACATGCCTTTTCTCGACGATCCCCATAAACCCGCTCACTAACGCGGGGCAATCTTGAATCTGAATCGTCTCGGTCAAAACTGACGCCATCTTGCTATTTTATCCACATTGAGTGATATGGCGGGAAGCCCCCTAGTGAGCCTCCTTTATTTTTGGTGTTACTTGTGGGGAAAGAAGGGGAAGCAAGATCAGATATGGGATTCTGGTACTTTCTATTAGTGTGAATGGTTTTGCAGCAAGACGATGCCGAGAACCATGATAGGGTTACGCAAATACAAATGAAGACAAGGGTATATACACGTGACTATATTTTTTTGGATGACGTCTTTTGACAAGGGTAAGAGCTTGTGTAGGTCTACATCTGTACACGATGACATGAAGTGAACTTGTTACATACGAACTCATCGGACAACCACCAAAAATGGAAAAATTCACTCAGTACCGTGACAGAGGTTCGTACCACACACCCAGAATAGAAACCATCAACTAACGAAACCCAAGGCACGGGCATCCCCGCATTCTTCCCATCATCCGATGGCTCAGCAACCTTCGGTTCCCGCATCGGTGCTCTCATCACCGTCCTGTACCGTCTGCCCCATCTCATTGTATACCTAATCTTCCACTTCATTTTCACCACTATTCTTCCCGCTTCTGCCACCCGTCCGTTTTACAGTTTACTCCTTCGGATCATCGGTATCCCATCTGCCACTGTTCAACTTGAAGGAGTTCCCCCAAACGCCACCGCCCGCGCGACGAGTGACCCATCCAAGTACCCCCATGCCGGCTCCATCATCGCCTGCACTCTGACTTCCCCCCTTGAGCCGCTCTATCTTGCCGCCAACTTTGCACCTATCTACACCATTTCGTACCCCACTCATCGGAAGGTCCTCCCCGTTACCCTCGGCCAACTTCTCAGCCACGTGCTTTCCGCGCCCGCTTTAAAACCCACTGACCCGTCTGCCTTGGTGACCATCTCCGAACTACAAGCTCTTTACCCCACCCGTATCATCGCCGTATTCCCCGAGTGCACCACATCCAACGGCCGTGGTGTCCTCCCACTTTCATCCAGTCTGGTCTCTGCTCTCCCTGACTCCTCCATTTTCCCCGTCACCTTGCGCTATCTCCCCGCGTCACTGGCTACCCCATTACCATCTTCTTTAGTGTCATTCTTTTGGAAGGCTCTGAAGAAGTGGCGGGTGGAGATGCGCTTGAGAGTTTCTGAGGTGGTTACTTTGAAGACCCAGGGACAAGGGAAGAAGAGTGAAGAGGCTTTGGCGGCTAATGAAAAGAAGGTTATTTCGGACGTGGCGGAGGGTATGGCTAGAATGGCTAGAGTGCCGAGAGTTGGATTGACGATGCAGCAGAAGGAGGCCTTTATTAAGGCGTGGAACTCACGATCTAAATAAGGTCATTCACTATAAAATTGACACTTCATAATTTACACATAATTTAAAGATGAAAAATATGGTAGTTAAAAGTAAGTTCCTATTTGGAAACCTCCAGATGACAAGTGAATCCCACAGACAGATAAAGTCATAGCCACGTCACATGTTCAAACTTTATTTAAACCCAATAATTGAAACAAGAAAAAGAAAAAAAACAAAGTATCAATTTTATACGCCAGAAACCATTCCGCCACAGGAAAGCAACTGGTAAGACTTTCCCGGCGCTACACAAGCAAGCAACATACAATCTAATAAAAGTACAAAGAACTCTCAAGTTCCCATCTTATACAACCCTTCAAACCCATAAAACGCCAACCGTCTATTTATCAGTAATGCAACCGTGCGAAGCATCGCTGACAAGCTTAGAGTACTTGCGCAGAGTACCACGCAGAGCCCACGCTCTTGGCTGAGGCTGCTTCCACTCGGCCTTTCTCTGGGCCATCACCTCATCAGAGACCAGCAGGTCCATGATTCTCTTCTCAGCATCAATGACGATACGGTCACCATCTCTGACGTGGGCAATGGGACCACCAACGAACGCCTCAGGGGTAACGTGACCAATCAGGAAACCATGAGAACCACCAGAGAAACGACCGTCAGTGATAAGAGCGCAGTCCTTGCCCAGACCAGCACCCATGATAGCCGAAGAGGGCTTCAACATCTCGGGCATACCAGGGCCACCCTTGGGACCCTCGTTGCGGATGATGATGACGTTCTTGACACCCTTCTTGAAGCGACCGTCCTCAAGAGCCTTGATGAAGTCATCCTCGCACTCGAAGCAGTTGGCGACACCCTCAAAGTAGAGACCCTCCTTACCAGTGATCTTGGCGACGGAACCCTCGGGGGAGAGAGAACCGTACAGAATCTGCAAGTGACCAGTCTTCTTGACGGGGTTGCTGACGGGGTGGATGATGTCCTGACCAGCAGGGAAACCAGGGCGCTCATCGCAGTTCTGCTTCAGAGTCTTACCAGTGACGGTCATAGTGGAACCGTCAAGGAGACCCTCGCTAAGCAGGAACTTGATGATGGCGGGGGTACCACCGATCTTGTGGAGATCCTCGAAGACGTACTTACCCGAGGGCTTCAAGTCAGCAAGGAAGGGAGTGCGGTCAGAGACGGCCTGGAAGTCATCAAGACCAAGCTTGACGCCAGCAGCATCGGCAATGGCGATCAAGTGAAGAACGGCGTTGGTGGAACCACCGAGAATGGTAACGAGAGTCATGGCGTTCTCGAAGGCGGCGCGGGTCATGATGTCGCGGGGGCGGATATCCTCCTTGAGCAGGTTACGAATAGCAGGGCCAAGAGACTCGCACTCGGCGACCTTCTCCTTGGACTCAGCGGGGTGCGACGAGGAACCGGGAAGGGTCATACCCATAACCTCCAGAGCAGAGGCCATGGTGTTGGCAGTGTACATGCCACCGCAAGCGCCACCACCAGGGCAGGCGTTCTTGATGATATCCTTGCGCTGCTCCTCGGTAATCTCACCCGAGATGTACTGGCCATAAGCCTGGAAAGCAGAGACAATGTCAATGGGCTTACCGTCCTGCGAGCAACCGGCACGGATAGTACCACCGTACATCATGATGGAGGGACGGTTAACACGACCCATAGCAATAGCGACACCGGGCATGTTCTTGTCGCAACCGGGAATGGAGATGTTGGCATCGTACCACTGACCATTCATGACAGTCTCGACGGAATCGGCAATGATTTCACGCGACTGAAGAGAGAAGCGCATACCAGAGGTACCCATAGAGATACCATCCGAGACACCAATGGTGTTGAAACGGTAAGGGACAAGACCAGCCTTAGCAACAGACTGCTTGATGACCTCAGACTGAGCCAGAATGTGCATGTTGCACGGGTTACCCTCGTACCAGACGGAAGAGATACCGACTTGAGCCTTGTTCATGTCCTCCTCAGTAAGACCAGTAGCGTACAGCATAGCCTGCGAAGCACCCTGCGACTTGGGCTGGGTAATGGTAGCCGAGATCTTATTGAGCTTAGGCTCCTCGAAGCGGGAAGCGGCGGCGGAGAAGAGACGTCTAAATCGGGAAGAGCGGAGCGGAAGCCGGTTAGCCATATGGTCGGGTAACGGAAGCGGAAGCGGGATCACCAAGACTAGGAAGGAAAAAACTCACCTTTGCGACGCAGACGAAGCTCTAAGAGCCTGCGCCCTCAGAGAAGCACACCGGGCGAACATTGTGTATATTTGGTAGTAGATATAACAACCAAAAAGGCAAAAAAATTCAAAACTCAAAAAAAGAAAAAGAGGTTGAAAATATATCCACCAAACTAAAAGAATATCCGCGGCGCCAACACAAAAAAAAAGTAATTAGAGCGGCAGCTACAAAGAGAGTAAAGTGCTAACAAAACGGGGCAAAAAAAAAAAAGCTCAAACGATGACGTCCTTCTAGTCAAAAACAGCAAGAAGAAGTGGAATATTCAAATAGATAATTAAAGAGGAAGAACACCCGTGAGTCAGTGTTCTTTTCATTCTTGGTATATAAGCCAACAACATGATCCATGACGCTTACAATAGCCCCAAAATCACAGGGACAGAGATCACAGGGAAGATCACAGGGACACACAAAACGGAAAGCTTGAAAAAAAAATACCCTTGACAGGACGGATCCTAGTCTATAGTTTGACGATTTTTGGGTTTCTTGGTCATGTAGGAATGTGTATAGATTCCCCAAAAAGCCAATGGCTCGTGAACTTGTTCTACACACGTCACTTACATCAACACCTTCCTTAACCGTCATTATGATAACTCATCACCCTTTCAAATCGCAAACTTCAAAACCGTAAAAGGCGATGTCGGCCCCCCATCCGTCAGCCCATAACACCCCTGTCCCGTCTCTCCACCTAAAAACCCCCCAAACTCTTCAAATAACCATGTTTTCATTGGCCCAAACGCCCGCCTTTCAAAAACCCGTCCCAGGAAGCCCGACGCGCCGTTGATATTACCCTAACCCCAACAGATACGTAGTTATCCCCACTTAAATATCGGCCCTGAGACCCGGGAGACATGCGGAGATCCGGAGCTTTCATCTGGACAGAAAGAAGGCGACAAAATGGTACGACAAAATCATTGTATGTATTTACAAAAGAGACAAAAAAACGAAAACAAAAACAAAGATCCCAGGTATCATCAAAGAGTAGTCATAACATCCCATACTCCAGTCCGTTCTCCATGCCAAAACAACAAGCCTAACCCAATGCCCGTAGAAAGAAAGAAAAATAAGAAAAGAAAAGAACAACCCACCCACTTACACCGGTACATCCTTGTCCCTAATCTTCTTCGTCGCCTTTGCTGTGCCAATGTGAGTGTTGTGTACTTTGGCGGCAAATCTTAAACTGGTTAATGTCTCCTTCAAGTGAGCCTCCAAGGGTGACATCATGACAAACATCAGTGTTTTACTGTTACCACCCAAAGAGTATTGAAGAAGATGCGTGAGCTTCGAGTTACGGTACGGCACATGCTGTGAACCGCGACCCAAAGCATCAATAACATCTCCCAAGCAAGCAAGAGATTTGTTAATGTTCTGCGTCTCTCGCATCCGATCACCCTCAGCTTGTGAGTGTTTCAGTCTCTCCGAACCAGCCAGATCAACCAAGTTCAGCGTACCCTCACATTGTTCCCTCGTAGTCATGTTCATACCTCTGAGCTTAAGGATGAACACCGAATGGGAACGAGATGACCGCTCATTGGCCTTGGTCGCAGCAACGGACCGATTGTTCTGCGCAGCAGCGAGCATCGTCTCTACCTTATCGGCCGATGTCAACTCTACCGCTTTGCAGTTAACAACCGTCGTCTGCTTACGGATGTCATCATGACGGATCTCCAGTTTCCGACTCTTGCCATCGTTGGGCGTGAGGAGGTCATTCAGTTCCTCATTGTAAACTTCAATAAAGCTACCTTCCATGGAATAAGTCCAAGACTTCTCCTTGAGCTTGGTAACCGTTTCGTAAATCATGTGGGTTGCCCGGGGAATCATACCATCGGTAGACGACATAGTGTACGTCTTACCCGAACCAGTTTGACCGTAGCAGAAAATACACACGTTGAAACCATCCAACGCACTTTGAACCAACTGCGAAATCTCACCGAAAATCTCCTCGTTGTTGATAGCTGGCGAGAAAACACGGTCAAATTCGAACGGGTAGTCTTTCCGGGTCATCGTACCCAAACTGCTCTTCTCCTCCGGCCCAATGACATTGATTTTCGCCGAAGACTGATCCGCATCAGGGAACTCAATCTGTGCCTGACCACCTTCTGTAAAATCCACCACTGGTCTGACACGACACATGACACGGATATTCCCCTTGAGCTCCTGGTATTTGTTAAACAGAATGCGTCGTTCCGTCTCTTCCTTCATCAATTTTGTAGTGGCAATTTCAGTCTGCTTAAGCGCCTCCGACAATCGCTGTTCCATGTCAGCAAAAGAGTTACTTTGCGCCTTGCTATCAGACTCTAGGAAGTCGATTTGGGACTTAAGCGAGTTAATTTTGGCCTCCAGCGTGGCATTGGACGCCGAAATTTCCGAAATGTTGGCCTGGAGACTGGCCTTAACAGACTGGCCAAGGGACACTTCACTCTTCAGAAGTTCAATCTGGCCCTTGAGATCTTGAGTAGCCTCATTCTTTTTCGTCATCTCCAGAGCCAAGTCCTTGTGCTCATTAGCTAATCTCCCCTCCAAAGTAGCCACCTGCTTCGCTCGGAGTTCCCGCTCCTCTTCAAGCTCGGCCTCATATCGTCTCTTCATGGATTCGAGGGTCTCCGTATGCGCCGTGTTAATTTTGTGAGTTTCCATCTGTACCTTGCGCTCAAGGTCCTCACGCGTGTGCTGATTTGCCCGTTCCAGGGCCTCTACTTCAGTTTTATGCTTCCAGATTGTCTCTTCGAGCAGACGCTTAGACTGACCCGATTCTTCGCGGTGTTTATCGAGCTGGGCTTGTAACTCGGCCATCTTTTGTTCATGGCGGGTCTTTTCGGCTTCTTGTTCGGCAACTATACAGAGGATAAATTGGTTAGACGTGAGATCACATAAAACATGTCACGTGCGTATACTCACTCCTTGACTTGAGCATGGCAATTGTTGTTTCCAGTGCCGAGCGGTCAGTAGCTGACTCGGTGATGACCTCCTTCAACTGAGAAAATTGCTGCTCCATACTGACGAGTCTGTTATCCACGTCAAATGCTGTGATTTCTGACATGTTAGCTTAGACGTTCCGTAGCCGCCCCTCATAATAGTCGCTAGCTTACCCTCTTTCTTCGGCGGCAAAACCGTCGCAGCCTCCGGCATAGCACCCATTGCCGAAGCCGGCCGACTTTGAGATCTAGTTCGCGGCCCTGGCCGACCCTGAGCCGTCTTAGGTCGCTCATACGCAGCCGGGCGCTCACTAATGCCATACGTGCTGCGCAAAGCGCTCGTCTTCGTCGTGGGAGCCCTCACGCGCGTGTTTGGGGGCTTGAGCTGTTTGGTTGAAATAGGTTAGGGTCTGCCGTTCATTGTCGTACGGTACCACCATTGACTTACCGCCGAGGCTGCACCGATAAGTGTGGTGCCAGCGATGCTTGCGCGAGAGGCTCCTGCGGGCCGCGCGGTGCGGGACGACATACTAGGAAACTCGCCCGCTCTCTCGGCCAATGCCTTCCTCTTAGAGGCGGCTTGCGTTACTGTGTACCCATCCCGTTAGCCCATGATCCGTCTTGTTCCCACTGGTCTAGTTCACGCACTAGGTTGCGGCAGTTCGCGCTTCGTCGCGATCTTGGACGGCGCCATATTGCCGGTATTGTTGAGAATATTTTCGTACGATGAAGAGATCTCTGAAATCGGCGGGAGAGGAATCGAAGATTGGCGCGAGCGGATGTTTCCCGTCGGCTTTGTCGAGTTGCTGACGGGAGGTGGACGCGGGATCGCGGTTCGTGTGGTCGTATCTGGTTGGTTTTCAAGGCTACCAGCGGAGCCTGTGGCGTCGATCTGAGATAGGGTTGGTGGTGATTAGTCTATTTGTAGAAATGACATAAAATAAGGTCGATCCAGTAGTGAGGTGTTGCGAAGATGAGGCCCAGACAAAATAGAAGAAGATTATTTTCACAGAAAGCTTTGAGCCCTGGTCTCAAGACCCGGTCCATTTAACAAGCATATAATGCGCCCACATCTCCACGAGCATCCCTGGAAGAAACCAGGGATAACCGGCCGATGAGGACTGACTTCGACGTTGAATGACGAGGTCCATTACACAAGGCGGCATCTCTGTCTATTTTGTATCTCGCTCGGACAGAAGAGCAGACGAAGCTCTCAATCTCATCCTTCCGTCATCCTCTCACCGTTCCAAATTCTCCTTCAGAAAAACTCAAGACTTACGGACAACGTCGGCTGCTCCATGTCGCCAAATCAACAGGGGAGAAGCGCAACAACCACGTCAATGTGCACAACGCGCAGAACTTGCAGATGGGTTGCGACAAGGACAAGAACAAACGGTACTTTTCCGGAAATGGTGATTCAATCGGAGGGTTAGATAAAGACGGACGCGGAGTGGGGTTGTATGGAGTCGTTGTGATTATTTGCCGTTGTGGACAATGCGATGAGCCGGAGTCGTGAAGTGATGACATTTCCCACACTCTCTCTCTACGTTGGCCCGGTAACCGCGTCTAAAGTTTAGAAAATTGATGGACCACAAGTATGTTGACGGTTGGACATTCCAGAGACCCTAAATAACCCTGTTTCTATTACATGAACTACAATCGGTGCACAAGATGAAAACTCCAAACGCCTTATATTGAAACCCGTGTGAAAGATGACCAAATTAACCTATACCTCCCATTTTATACTTTGTTGTTTGGCATCACATGACTTTGAATGACGTCTCCAGATGTTCTGTATGCCCTATCTGCGTATGTCAAAGCGAAGTTGTTGCTATCAACACCGTCAACTCCAATGACCTCGCCAATAATGATGACATGGTCACTGATTCGCACAATCCCCTTTTCTACACCTTCAGTGCTATCCAAAAGCTGACATGTTACCCTTGAGAGTATACCTTCTCCACTCAATATTGGTGGTTCACTTTCAGAAAAATGAACTCTCCACTTCTCACCCAATTTCTCCACGCCCTTAAACGCATCAACTGCATGATTCCCTCTGGTAAACCATTCTGCTACTCTTGCGCCTTGTTCTGACCCATCTAAAACATGAATATTGAACCTCCGACTAGCAACTACAGCATCTAAAGTAGCACTTGGTGCTTTGATGTTGAATGTGACTAGTGGTCTTGGTGCCAAGGCAAGAGATGTGAATGAGGACATGGTCATTGCCCGAGGGGCAATCCCATTTTTAGTAGGAAGAGAGGTAGTGCACACGACAACAGAGTGAGTAAGACGACGCATAAGCTGACGAAGATCATCCGAGATGGCGTCGGTAGAATTGGCTGGTGATGTAACAGGTTTGATAGCTTGCGCTGAAGACCACCGGATAGTTGAATTTGACAATGGCCGGGCATGTGGTGTTGAAGCTACAAAGTTGTTAGATAATGGACTATATATCAGGAAATGAATACACTCACGGAGACGACCGGCCCATGGCCGAACAAACAGTCGTATCGAGGGTGTCATTGTTTTATATGCTGATGACCCGAAACGAATGAATAAAATATATTTATTGAAGCAAGAATTTAAACTGCACACACTTAGACACTGGTCTTGCGCATTCCGTCATAGTTCGCATTTGGAGTGCTGTAGGACAGACAGAACCGGGGCTTATCGATAAGGCATCTTTACCTGTTTCCATGACCTCATGTCACAGATAAACATGCAAGAGAAACGTAAAGGTTTTCGTCACTTTTAAAAAATATAAGCCTACTCAATTGGTCTACAAGATACCATGAAAATCCCATAAAACTGTTGTAGTAGCTGCACTTCCGGGACCACGTAGATGCTCAAGGGTTATTACTAACCCCAATTGTACACAAACTTTTAACCCATGTCGAAACTGGACCACTCAAATTTCAACCACCATCATCACCGCACCGCACCGAGCACCACCGACTACCCGTCGATTCATTCCGACCCAGCGCACACCCAAAGCCCGGTCCCATCCAATTTTCCGGCCCCGGCCACCCTTCTACCAACCCCACGAACCCCACGAACCCCACCAACCGACAAAATGCGCTCCCACCTCCTCTTCCCCCGCAACGCCCTCCTCCAACCATCCCGCCTCCCCACTCTAACCCCCCGTATCCTCTCCGCCGCCCCCGCAGAAATAACCCAAACGCTCCCCGTCCCCTCCAGCCTCCCGCACCACCAACTCCGCCATGCCCGCCTAATCCGCCGGCCACGTCGTCCGTACGCCTTCACGCAGATGATCCAACTCAGCGACGGCTCAACCTACACGCACCGCACCACGTCTCCCGCACCACTGTACCGCTCGACAAAGGATACCCGCAACCACCCTCTCTGGCAGCCTACTGACCGGTCGCTGCAGAATGTAGAGTTGGATGAGGCTGGTAAGCTGGCGGCTTTCCGTGAGAGATTCGGTACTGGATATGACTTGGCGTCGTCGACGGACGAACAGACGGGTACAGATGGGGGTGACTCCAATGGCTCATTGGGACAAGTTAGTATGGCAGAGCTCATTGCGGGGTCGGTGGAGTCGGAGACTCCTGTGGAGAAGAAGCCAAAGAAGGAGGATAAGGGCAACAAGAAGAAGTAGACGGAGCAAAATGTGGAAGATAGAAGGGGAGATGAAAGATGCCACTGAGCTAAGACAGAGCCAGGCTCAGCATGTATTTTATACTTTGTACAATACCACCAACTATAACCTACACACACTATTCTGTGAATCTGACCTATACATAATTACGTATGAATTCCATTCCAAGTACAAAAACAATCATTAATACATAACATCCAGCTAATCCGAGTCCTCATCAATCGTCGCTCTCGCCCTCTCCACAGCGGTATCACCACCACCAACAGCGCCCCCACCCGAACTCCAGCCAAAAGCCGCTTCCTCATCCTCGGCATCCAATCTCGTCAAGAAGGTTTCCCACTTCTCGATAAGTTCCTTCTGGGCTTCAACAGCACCCTCCAAGAACGTTTCAACGCCGCTCTTGAAATCCTCCACCTTTTCCTTCTCGAATCTGTCAATCTCTACTCTCATCAACTTGCCAATATCATCAAACAGCGTTCTTGCTGCCGTAACCTTTCTCTCTGCCTCTGCTACGTCTCCAGCAATCTGGCTGATACGGTCCTGCTGGCTTTTTCCCTGCCGCAACACCTTATCTTGCTGGGAGCGCTTTTTTTGCCAGTCAGACTCCGCTGTCGACCAGGCCTGGAAGGCCTTTTGCCGTTGGGCAAAAGCTTGCTTGACGGATCCAATGAGCCGGATGTACTCGTCCAGAACAATACCAAAAGTGAGCATATCTTGCATACCTTGGCGTTCGTAAACGTCACGGATCATCAGTTGAAGTTCCGAAAGAGCATCGAGTGGCCCGGAGAGAGATGCCGAGATTTCCACCGTGGATAGGGCGTGAAGAGAAGCAGAAAAGTCAGAGGCGGCTTCAGCCATACCCTTGCGTTGGGTGATCATCGACTCCATAGCCTTCATAAGGGCACGAAGCTGGGCCTCAAGGGCATCAAGGTAGATCTTGCGATCGTGGAACCACTAACACAACATTAGCATCTCATATCACTAACACCTCAGAAATCTCAAAACTCACCTCATCCTGCTCCACAAACTTGGTAGTCGTACCGACACCAATACCAAACCCAAACATGCCCTTACTCTCTTGTGGCAACGGATCCCTCCGCTCCTTATGTCTAACATCAACGTTAAACGACTCGCTCTCCAAAAACAACTTCAAGTCCGCATCATGTTGCAACGTAGGATGAGCCGCAATCTTGTTCAGCATCTTTTCTAACGCCGCCCGTCTACCCTCCACAAAGTTTGTCTCAAACCGGTTCCACGCTTGCTTCTCCGGTGCCGGCGGCACAATCACACCAGGGTTGTTCCCATGAAGAGTGTTGTATAACCAAAGGAAATCGCGATACCGTCTCTTAACTTCAAATTCTCCCTTAGCATACGCCTTAGAGGTTGTTTGTGTGCGTACTGAATAGACAATGTGCGAGCTCGTCAGATCCCCCACCTTGTGTGGATCCCCCACGCTGATCGTGAAACTCGGTTTAGCAGCCTGCTCAATCGACACACTTGGCTGCACGCTACTCTGAATAGGACTCGCCAAAGCCGCAATCACTGGCGGCGGCTTTCTCCCACTCCTACCCGCCCCAAAGCCCTCATCCTCAGTATCCCCCATCAAAGCCTCCTTCCCTACACGCTGGCTCCCACCCGGGGTCGAAGGCATTGTAGTGCGCACAACCAATTGTTCCTTCTGCGGCAACGGAGGCCCACTAGGCGCAGGTGAAGCCAACGGGTCACTCGGAGCCGCATCAGGAGCACCTAAGGGGCCGAGGGGGCCCAGCGGGTCATCAGCGGAGACCGACTGGAGTTTCGGAGTTGCGGCGACAAGGCGGCGGACGGGGCCGGTGCGGGTACGTGGGGCTGGGGCGTTGCTAGAGGATGAAGTCGAGGCTGGCGGGGCGGCAGGCGTGCTTGTGGAGGTAGAGGGCTCTGTAGTGGAGTTTGACTGCTGAGAGTCGGCGTCGGCCCAGGGTGAAGCATCTATATCCATTTTTGCTGGGAAATATGTGGTCGGGAAATGAGAAATCACTCGTTGTTGATGCGCCAAAGTGAATGGCTGATGGCGCTTATTCTCTCACACTCTGGTTATTGCCTGGCGGGAAAATTATCAGAAGGCGAAACAAAGAGATGTAAAGACGAGAGGCTTTTGATTCCGTAAATCCCCTCAATTGCTTCTAGATTATTGTGATGATTGTAGTCAATCCCAAAGCTTAGCCTGTCCAAAGCTCTCTCAGAGGCTAAGCTTCCGTTGACCTAGCGTCACCCCTCCACCCTTGTTAAGATCCACCCGAATTACAGTTAAAACACAACCCTTCCCGTTCAGGCAGCCATTTGATTAACATTCACATTTGTGAAACATGCACACATGTCATAGAACCTCTTGTATGTACTGAATTGTAAGACACTCGCAACAGAATCATGAAATTAGAATATAACATCTAGAACCTCCCGTAATTCGCATAGAATGCCGCTACCATTATCTCTCAGGATCGTAACATCCACCAGACAGTACCAAATTCATCCTCGTGAACTTGACCTTCAACACAGGCGTCTGCTTTGTTGGCAAAGCAGAAATTTGATCCGCCGTGATTGTGACCTCTTTGGCCTTCCGCTTACTAGACCCACCGGCGCCGCTACCACCTGTTGTCGCGCCATCACCGCCGTCACCGTTCACTGAAGTAGCACCAGCAACGGTGCCATTTGAAACATCGCCGTTGGTGCCGTTAGCGGTGGTAGCATCACCCGAGTTAACTGTGATGGGCGCCGCGATAGTACTCTGCTTGTGTCCCTGTGCAGGCATATTCACATCCCAAATACGGACTGTGCAATCGTGGCCAGCAGAAGCCAAAACCGTGGACTCGACACCAAAGCTCAAACTAGTAATTCCGCCCTTGCCGTGACCACGGGACCGCTTGATACGGGAGCCCTTGTCAATATCCCAGTACATTATATTGCCGGCATTGTCACCACTGACCAGCAACTTTCCGTTCGGGGATACTTCAATCGTCGAGATGTAGTCGGTATGCCCAGTAAACACACGAACACACTCGCCTGTTACTACCGACCACATGCGAATGGTCTTGTCCGTCTCATCCGAGGCCGAGAAACAGTACATACCGTTGGGGTGCCACGTGATAGCTGAAATGCTAGTATCGTGGCCAACCAACAAACGCTGTGCGGATGCATGATCTTGCATCCACACTCTCGCAGTCCGATCCCAACCACCACTCATGAAATAGTGGCCTTGTGGACTCCATTTAACCCGCATGACTGGGCCAGAGTGTCCGCGGTAAATGCATAGACAAGTCCACGTATCTAGCGACCATAGCCGAATCTGTCCATCAGCCGAACAAGAAAGCAACAGACGCGATGAGGTGTCTAATGGGGCAACGGCGGGCGTTGCCTTCCCCTCGTTTCCGAAAGGCGTGCTTTCCCACTTGGATGTTCCGTCGGAAAAGGAGAGGCCAAATACGGGAGCCGAATGACCGATCAGCTTACGGTTGTTAACCTTGAGATCCTTTTCCTGGGCCATTCTTGAACTGAGAGGAGAACCATCCAACGTCCACACTCTGATGTACGAGTCCATGGTGCCAACTGCCGCGAGACGGTTGTCTGGTGAGAACTCCAAGCATGAAACCATACCACACGTATTGTGGAAGGTATACATCAGTGAACTAATTCCAGGTCCGACACCGCCAGTCCGGTTCTCAATCTTGAACCGGTCGCGATTCTCGCGCACCCTCTGCATTTCCATCACCACATCACGAGCACGAGCGGGCGGGAGCGGGAGATCAGCCCGATTTGGCACGTCGGAACTCTCTTCCCTCTTGATTTTGCGATCAAACTCTGCAGCAAGTGATGGTTGACCAGGAACAGGTGGGTGGCGTTCGTCTTCTTCCTGAAGTTCAGCACGAACGTCGTCTCTAAGACCTTCGTCCATAGGTAACGGTCCAAGCTTTACTGGAGTACTGGACGTCAAGACATCTTTGTTGGATAAGCCAGTGTAATGGCCGGGGATTCCTTCATCCCGATCGATATCCTCGATGTCAAGACCATTGCTGCGGCGATAAATCGATTCAAAGCTGAACGGTTCAATAGGGCCACGCGCAACTGTCTCAATCTGGCAGTATGACTGGATCACAAAATTGATCACACTGCCACCATTATCATGTTCCCGCTCAATGAAGTGCATGAGCGGGCCGTAGATGGCTTGATTCAAGGGAATACGGTACTTGTTCTCCTTGTAGAGTCGTGTGATACGATTCTCCTTAGCCTCGTCTGGGGTAGAAATAGTTGAGAAGACACGCAAGTCATCAGCGTGGTACTTCTCAAAGAATGACTTGACATTCTGAAGGAAAGATTTGGCCTCGTCGCGGTAGTTCTGCTCGAGTAAGGAGATCCAGGCGTAAACGAAGAATGGCCAGAGCAGTTTGCCCAGTTCAAACTTGAAGTTGTTGTTAGAAAGGTACAATAGCCAGAGGAAAAAAGAATAGCAAACTTACCTTATATATTTCCAGATTGTTGTCTACCCAGTCTCTAAGCAAGAAAAAGGCTTTGACATATTTCTTTGGGCCCATGATGGCGTTATCATCTTGAATCGGGCGGCCATCTGGTCCAATGTTCTTGGATTCGTTTCTAAAAACAGCTTCGGTGCGGTTGTATCCGCGCTTCAGCAGGTAATCCGTCACCTTTTGAGTTGTGTCAGCTTTTGGATCTGAATACAAAGATGTAATGCAATCATCAGAACTACAGCTTGCCGCCACTGAAACTTGCTGTCCACTTTGGTTCAAACAAATAGACCTCGGTCGGCCGCAAATACATGGGTGATTCACGGTTATGGGTACTGCTGGAACACAACTGCCAGGTACTTGCTGAACTAATTGTGTCCGTAGTGTCTGTGTCGAAACTGCAGATATCTCATTCCTAACGGCAGCCACGACCTGTGATGCAATGGCTGGAACCACACGTTGTTTGTGAGAAGGCACTAGAGAATAGCCAGCACGCGCCACAGGGGTAGGGATGATTGTAGTCGCAGTCACGCTAGTAACAGGTGTTTGTACTATCATTTGCCGAGAAACGGGGCGAATCGGTGATGCCGCAGACGGGGCCGGGCGCGGAACAACAGCCAGAGCACCATGTGTCTGAACTGTTGTCCTTCCCAGATTGCCAGATGGCAAAGATCCATCAACAGATGAAATACTTCGGGCAGCGGTTATCGGCCGACGTCCTGCTGCAAAAGACGCAGGGCCAAAAACTGGAAGTGGAACAGGAGTAACTTGGGTAACCGGAGCTGCCGGAGTAACCGAAGCAGCAGGAGTGATCGAGGCTGCCGGGGTAATCGGAGCCGCCGGAGTGATCGGAGCAACCGGAGTAGCCGGAGTAGTCTGAGTAGCGAAAAGCGCACCGATTTTGGGGGGAGGAATAGGTGTGATACTTGAGGGAATGGATGGGGGAACGGGTGGGGGAACTGGTGGCTGAACTGGTGGCGGAATTGGTGGCGGAACTGGAGTGTTAGGTACTCTGAGCGGTGGATCTGCCACCTCTACTGTACGAGCACCCCATCCATTAGCCGGCCTATCAACTCCGAGAGGTTTACCGGTTGTGGAAGCACCGGGGCTATTCTGAGGTATAGTGGTCTTAGGCGGTCTCGTAGACTTTGGCTTCAAAGGCCTGTGGGATTTCGTTGCCGTAGTGGCTGCAACAGTTCGACTGGTACCGACTTTTGGAGTACGGCCTAATGATGTCCGTGATGCTGGTGCCAACGCATAATGGTGGCGCGCAGAAACAGGGGTGAAGGGAACGGTAACGTTCGAGACAGTTGGTGCAGTATGTGCAGTGGGTTCAGATGAGGCAACAGAAGAAGCAGTGATAGTGGAGGGAGCAGGCACAGCTGGAGTAGCCTGACTAGCCGGAGCAGCTGGGGCAGCATGTCTAGTACGTACAGAAGGGACAGTAGGTGCAGTGGGGGTGGGGATAGTAGCGGCAACAGGAACAACCGGAGCAGCCGCAGCAACGGCTGTAGCTGGGATAGTGGGGACAACAGGGACTGTAGAAACAGTAGAGACAACTGGAGTAACCGGAGCTACATAAAAGGAACAGCTGACCGGAGAAAAAGTAGGCGGAAGAACAGTAGAAACGACAGGAGTGGAAACACGCGGAGTAGGCACAGCTGGCACAGTAGAAGAAACAACACCAATTGAACCAGTAGGAACAACCGGAGTAACCCGTTGACCTTGATAGGCACTACTCATAAAGATAGAAGAGTGAAGTTCCGTAGTCGGTGGTACTTGAACAGGAGGAACTACAGACCTAGGCGTCGGTGCCCTTAATCCCTGGTTGGGATTTGGCGGTAGGACAACAGCAGGAAGACGAGCAGTAGCAGGACCAGCACTCGGAGGACCATACCAACTTGGTGGTGCGGGAGACCGGGCGACCGGTACTGGGCTTGGATTAGAGGTACTATTGGTAGTCGTAGACACGGTAGACGCCGCAGACGACACTGAAGTTCCGCCAGTTCTCGCCAAGTGACTCGGTGCATAAGGCAAACCAGAACCTGTCCTCATAATCGAAGTCGCCATGTTCCCACTAGTACCTGGAACACTTGAAGACGAAGGTTGCTGAGGTATGTGTGGCGTGTCCAGTATTCCACCAGTTGTAGCTTGTCTATCTGGTGGTCTCCTAGATGGATGAGCGGCAACTGAAGTTGCAAAAGGTGGACGGGATACAGGCGGCACTTGCCCAGGTGGATGCGGTTTAGTTGGCATTATTGAAGCTGGATGGATTGTAGTCCCCTGTACCACAGATGAATATCCCGAAGAGCGGTAACCCACCGGTGGCTGTCCCACAAGCGTCTGGTCCGAAAATTTACGTCCCATCAACTGAGACCCCGAAGGGTCGCCCTGAGGAAGAATCGGCGTCGGACCGAACTCAGACTGCTTTACAACGATTGAAGGATCCACAGCATAGGTAGGTGGCCGTATAGAAGTCGCAGATTTGGGCATAATAGGCCTTCTAGCGAGCTCTGCGTTGGCACTTAATGTATGCACGGAGGGGGTATGAGATGACGTAAGGTAGCTTGGGACCGGTCGGTGATTCAAAGGTTTTGCCGCTATAGCGGTAAGCCCACGTACACTTTTTTCGCTGACAACCGGATTTTTGTCACAGCCAGGGTGTAGTTGCGAACTCTGCCCCGGTGGTACTTGTTGTTGACCATTCCCCGCTCCATCCCCCGCTCCATCCCCACTCCCTATCCCCGCCGGCCTCCCATATTGGTTACTCTGGCCGGAAGACATCTCAAGAACGGAACGTGAAAGCAGACTTCTGCGAGTCCGAAGTGGGACTCAAGATTAAACAAAAAAGAACAGGGAATCAAACCCAGAATAGACTGTAGTTTTGTCATATGAAGTGGCCTCCAACAAGTAGTTGATATAGACAGACGGACACACAGGTATAGAACAGACCGGGGGCAATTATATGCAATCATAGTGGCGAGCAAGCAAAGACAGTGTCTCCATGGCAAACTTGGAGACTCGATGAAAACGGGAACAATAAGGAAACGCGACTTACGATTTGATTAAGATTTTGGTTCGACATGGCCGGACCGGCCGGGGCAGCTCCGGTAGCTGGTGGAGGTACGCCGGTTTGGCTAGCCATTTTGGTGGGGGTATATCAAAAGACGACTCAAAAAAACGAGTGAAACAGACACGGGATGGGATCCGTGTAATGAAAGAAAGCCGTGATGTGCGGATGATGAAATTGACGGGATGGATTGAGGGAGGACAGGTGAGAGAGTTTGTGGCTTGGAAACAAATGTGAAAACAGTTTGGCAGCCGGAAGAAACCCAGAAGAAAAAAAGGGTATCTGAGCGTACGCAAGCTGTATACAGAAAAGCAACAAAAATCCAGACGTCTTGGAAGTTTCAACGGCAGTAACAAGCAACAATTCGCAATTTCCAAAACCAGCAACAACTCAGCCAAAAACGTATCAACACAGCTGCAGATGAACTGTAAATTCTCACTCTTAACGATACAGAAAATTAAACCCAACGGTGAATAGTATATATCCAGTAAACAAATGATACCGAATGTGATGAAATGGAAAATGTCATCAGACGAAATGAAAATTATTCAATGCGATTGCTATCCTCATTCTTCATCCAACCACTGGTAGTGGGCTTCCGGCGCGCATGTCGTCGCGATGTGAATTTTCCAGAGATTTACCGATCTGGGTTGAACCCTATGGTTGACCACACGTGATGAATATGTTACACATTAGGCAATCGATGAGATGAAGGACATTTAAGTGAGAGTGAACAAGAAAAAACATATAGAAAATCATCATAATGGATACCATTATTATTGATGATGAGGACACCTCAATGATGCAGGAAGAACAAGATGGTCGGGACCCAAACGTCATCCCCTTTACCATCCCCGAGCGGATAGCCCAGCTCTCTGAAATCGACGAGGTACGCCCCCCCCCAAGCCCTGGCAGTGATCAATCCCAACTAACAAACCCAGAACATCGTCCAACTCATGGAACAAACGGCCAACGCCCTTTCAGCCTTAGGCTACACGCCGACACCATCCGGCGAGTCCACCGTGACCCCGTCGCAGAAACTCCAAACACAACACGCCATCTTCGCTCGCTCTATGGATACTTTGTTGACGACTTTGCATACCGTTGACATCTCCATGAAGCGGCAGATTATGGGTCTTAAAGAGGCGAAAATCATCGTGTTGGAGGATCTTGCGGCTCCCAAGGAGGCATCTTTGATGCCGAATGGGATGGGCATGGTGGGCAAGTTGGATGCGGCGTGGCTGAACTCTAAGAGTGATAAGGTTGAGGGTGATATGGAGGTTGAACTATGGGGAGAGGCACGGAGATTTGTTGAGAACGTTGTAAGAAGCGTTGAGGCCGAAGCCGCGGCTGCAGTTATGGAGGATAGAGTCGTAAATGTGGATATGGCAGATCATGGAATTAGTGATCTTTAGAACGGGATGTTACCAACGACACAGCATAAATTGAATACCTAAAAATTACACTCTAAATTTGAACCTGGTGAACCCTTCCACCAACCCCTCCGCTCTCTTGGTAATAGCAGCCCACTCGGGCGCGAAAGCTAGGAACTCATCCAACACGGGAACATTCCCTTGTTGGTTGATATCCGCCCAGATACAAGCGACTTGACCGGTAACCTTTTCCTCACCCGCCCACTCAACATCCACCTCCCAGTTCTTCGCCCAATCTCTCCGCCACAACTTAACCTGGCAAACCTCCTCTGGAATCGGGGAGAACCGGGAGTCCCAGTTCTCACCGCCCTCAACCTTAAACTTGGTGACGGGAGTGTCGAAACGGATGAAGCAGGCCTTGGAATTGGCAGCATTGATGCTCATATGGGCCTTCTTGACGAAGCCAGAGGGGTAAGAAACGTTGACCGAGACCATTTCCTCAGAGATTCCACGGATTCCGTTGACGGGGCTAGGGAAGGTAGAGCGCTTGGAAGTGGTGTCAAATTTGCAGCTGACAAGACCGGAACGCGCATCGCCATGGGCACAGTTGACATCAACACCGGCAGCGGCGGGGATAGAAGCAATGATGGGACGGATGTACTCCTCGAGACCGTCGAGACGGACAATACTGGTACCGTGGTCAAGATCGATAGATTGCTGGAAGTAAGCCTTGTATCTCGCCTGAGCAGAAAATGGGAAGGCCAACAGCGAGTATGTCAGGGTAGCCGCAAAAACCAACATAAGAATCTTAGGAACACGAGGAGGAACACGGTGGATAAAAGGTACAGCAGGAACGGCCATGAGGATCGCAAAAGCGCCACAGAAAGCATACGAAATCAATGGAGACGAGCCATCCGCACCAGTCTGGTTCATAGAAGAGACCAAGAACAAACCGGTAGGCGCCAAGAAAGCCAAGTTCACGGGCCCTAAAATCAACAACTGAAGAAACCAAGTCCACGAGTGCATACCTGCAGACCAGGCCTGTTCACCCACATACGGCTCAGCTGACCACTCGCGATGACGCTTGATAATAGCCGACATGCTACGACGGTAACCAGCAGCGAACGAAGTGCGGAAGCCCATAAGGTTGTTAGTAGCGGCGCCGCCACCGCCAAGAAGAGGAGTCTCTTCGTTAGCCGGCTGATCCGGGTACTCAGAGACGAAGGAGCGAGCGTCGATTTCACCTGGAGTGGGAGAAATGAGACGGGCATCTTCTTCAGTGTCGGCAGGGGCATTCGCAGTGTGAAGGTGGTCCAGGGTGCGTTGAATCTCGTGGGCACGAAGAGAATAAGTCTCTTTGGCAGGGAGAGTGAACAGTTCAAGAAGACCAACGAGGAAGGCAAGGAAGACGGTACCATGCAGGAGAACAAGGGAGTAACCGCTAACCATGTTCCACTGGGACTCGGCAATAGCGAGACCAAGAAGGATAAACCAGCCAGTAATATACAGCCACATGAGCGCATATGTCCGTTGAAGGGCAGTAGGGCGTAACTTGTCCGCGCTACGAAGAACGGCCCAGAGGGTAGAAAACACGAGGGAGATCTGCATGACCCAAATGGCATACTCACTACTATACGCAATAAGAGGATTCACCTTTGAAACTACCACAGCGCAAGTACCAACCGCAGCCGCAGTGACAGCCAACGCAATGGGCACTCTAGCAAGGCCATGACCACCGTTAATAGGAATCTCATGAACTGCATCAACGTCACGAACGCGCACACTCGAGGTAAACAGGTAATACTTGTCTGCCTTCATGAGGAGCACCGACACAACGAACAAAACGAGAGGTCCAGCAACCAGTTGAGTGACAGTAGCAGCGAAGAGACCCTGACTCTTGAACAAGGCAAAGACGCTACCAAACAGGTCAAACCAAACACCTTCACTGCCCTTACCGTTCTGGACAAGGTCAGATCTACCGTCACCACGGGCACCGGAGAACTTCCCACTGGCATCACTAGTGAGGCCCTCAAGAGTCGCAAGAGAAGCAGAAAGCATGTGCCATACACTGCCAACCGAGGCGTGACGCGCATCATCTTGGTTCGTATGGTACCGAGCACGCGGCTTGTAGAAAGCCACATCAAGACCACGTTGACCGTAGATTCCATCAAGAACCACATAATCAGTCTGACTCTGAATGGCACCCGAACGGAAACCCTCAGCAGCAATGACGGTCCCAAAGGGGTGTTTCGAGCTGGCATACGGCTTGGTAACCTCCGCATCCGACGTACGGAAAAGGACAGCTCTACCACCGCCACCAGCTCCTTCAAGGTTCAAGAAAGTGTGAATGAAGGGCATCAAGGGGCTTTTCCCGAAAGCTCTCGCACCCCAAAGGTAATCCTCCTCGGCGTTGTTAAACATGGCAACCAGACCGTTTCTGGGCTGATTCCCTGGTTTAGTGAAATGGTTGATAATTTGCAGTGTAGAAACTACACCCATACCATCATCTGTTGCGCCAAAACCCGTAGAAACACTGTCATAGTGGGCGTTCAGAAGAACACCCTCACCGCCATAGCGCTTGCCCTGGACGTGCTTCTTAGTCCACCAGGGGCCGGCGTCATCTTCGGTGCCGCGGATGTACACGTAGATATTGGAGCCTTCAAAGTAATGACCAAGGGCACAGTAACCAGGAATACTAGTAACAACAGTGCCAGTAGTGACGTTGGAAAGCATGTCACTGAAGACAGTTACCGGGGCGTTATCCAGTTTCTTCCCAGGTGGGCTATTTTGTATTAGTAACATAATCTCACACACAATATAAGGAAAACTCACGTGAACCTCCCAGCTTGCGCGCCAAGCTCCTCACTCGCAAAATCAACACCATTCTTCTCCAGAATCTCGCCAACCCGCTTCATCAAGTAATCTCTCACATCATCATTAGCATGCGACGCATACGGATGATAAGCCTTCGTGATCTCCAACAAATCCACCCAAGCATCGTCCAAACTAGCGCCACCCAGACTCCCATCGTCACTACCCGGAACTCCCGGAACAGCTTCATGAACGATCAAACTAGGCAACCAAACAGCCAGATATCCTACAACCAGCCAAAAGGCCACCGGACCCGGCCGAAAGGCAATCGGATTCACCATGACGCGGCGAAACCCCAGAACAGAATATAAAAAAGCTCCAAAATCGTCACCGCACGAATAACGCGCCAGGTAACCGCGCAAAGAAATCAACAAAAAACCAGCTGTTAAATGAAAACAGCTACTCTGCAGACGAAAAAGAAGTCTTCTAACTCAACGTAAGAAAACAACAACTAGAAAGAAAACCGAAGAATAATTCCGGCTAGTCGGTAACGAAAAAGAATAACAAATGATACATTCTGGCGCAAAGACATTAGTTCATTTTCATCGACCAAGGAATTATACCGCGCAAACACCCGATTGCGCTAGGGTACATATCTTGTTTGAGGGGTCAGGGACATTTAAGCAAAGGGATAACGAGAGATTTTTGGCAACATTTTAGTGACACGACTTTTGAAGGTCTGAAATTTTCACATTGAAGTATCAACAGGTTATTCCCATCTCTTTTTGTCATTGTAGATTCACATTGACTTTGCTTACATACCAACCTTCCTCACAATGATTTCGTCGCATCGCTGACATCATATCATTCCTATCTGAAAGTACCCCTGTCACTAAAAGTCCTTTTCACATGATAATCGCAAATCGCAACGGCTGCATGTCGCCCTGCTTAGAAATTCTTCCCGATGCTCACTGTGACTCGCAATCTGCATGTTACCCGCATATCCCCTGATGTCTCACATTTACACATTTCTCTGTATGTATGTACGCTTACGGACAAATTCACAATCGCAATCACCCAGGTTAAAGAATATAACAATCCCCCGCTTCATGAGACCCACACGGCACTATATCGCATTAGGAAGGTCATAGGGACAAGAAGTTTGGCACCGATAGCCGTATACAAAACAGAATCGTTGTTCTTATTACCGTATTTCTTATACAAACAATACATCAAAGCAAACTAAAAACATAATGCAGCAAACCAAACCATAAACAAAATTCCACCGATTTCTCACAATACCTGTTGTAGCTTAATCAGTATTCTCCCGTGCCATTTAATTACCGGGAGGAGGCGGAGGAGGAGGTCTCGAATCCGGCGGCGGTGGGGGCGCCGAAGAAGACGGGGGAGGAGGTGGAGCACCACCAGACGAATACTGCGAGATCAAGTCGTTAATACCGGCCATGGTACCACCGGGAGCCGCAGGAGCTCCAGTAGGAGCGGCGTATCCGTAGCCAGAATAGCCATAGGCCGCAGCGTAGGCTGCCATAGTAGCTGGGTTCCAACCATTGGCACCACCTTGGGCACCGGAACCAGCAGCAGGGCCCGTAGGTACACCACCGGGAAGAGGAGCAGGAACGCTGGGAGGAGGGGGAGGCAAGCTGGAGTTGGAGTTCCCTCCGTAGCCGCCACCGCCACCGCCATAGCTGCCACCGCCGCTGTAACCACCAGAACCGCCATAACCTCCGCCGTAGCCACCGCCATAGCCGTTATCGCCATTGCGGTCACCACGGTCGTTTCTGTTATCTCTGTTGTCTCTGTAGTCACGTCTATCGTTGCCACGGTCACCACGGTCATTACCACGATCGCTACCACGATCGTAGTCTTCACGACGGCGAGCCCAAGGAGCAGCACCACCGCTACCACCACTGGGTCCAGTAGGGGGAGCTGGGCCGTCGTTGGTTTCATCACGGCGAGTTCTCCAAGGGGCTGGACCACCGGTGGGCTGGCGTTGCCATGGCTTAGAGCCGTCACCACCGGCCTCCTCACCACCACCAGGAGCAGCAGCAGTGCTAGGACCGCCCTCCAGCAGACGCTGAGGGGCATCACTAGGGCCACCACCAAGCTCTTGCATAAGTTGCTATCACACAAAGTTAGTAATTGTACTATACCCATAGCGTGTACATCTCCTAAACTTACCTCGTATTCACGATCAACAGCATCGCCCTGGGTGATGGCAGCACGCGCGCCGCGGGGACCTTCTCTCCAGTTGGTACCACGCTGTCTCTCGGTACAGTCACGGGCCATGTGTCCAGCATTACCACAGACACGGCAAATAATGTTGGCCGTGTAGTTTGGCTTATCGGGACAGTCGTACTTGCGATGTCCGATCATACCACAGTTCTGGCAAGCCTGGTTCTCGTCGTCACGGAGAGTACCGTTCAGAGCAGCAAGCTCACGCAGCTGGTTACGCTTGAGCTCATTTTGGCCTTCGGGAATAGACGCAGCCTATGGTTCCATGTTAGTTGTTGTCCAAATTGCAAGTCGTGCCTTCAACTTACTGTCTCAATAATATTGTAAATCAGCTTCTTCGCCTTCTCCACCTTTTCTTCAGTCTCAGCCATAATAAGGCAGTGAAGATCCTCTTCTTGGTTGCTAGAGTGAGCAGCGTCGGAGCGGCCCTTTCCTTCCTTGACGGAACCCTTGCCACGAATGGCAATCTTGGCACCGGACTCCGACTCCATCTTTTTCAACGTGTTACCACGGGGTCCAATTAGTAGACCAACTTTGTAAGGAAACCTGGTGTTAGTAGACGGTCGAAATGTAAACGGTGTTGATGACGGTTAGAGTGTTAGGAGTGAGTTGAGTGGCTTTGTAAGTGAGTGAGTGAGTGTGTGCGTAGCAAGAAGCAACACAGACAAGAGAAAACGAAGCAACGAAGCTGGTTCCTGGAGTTAGAAAGAAGCATTGCGCTGGTCCTGATCAGTTAGAGTGTAGAAGGGGTTGACTGCCGGGAGGTGTAGTCTTCGTCGTCAGCAAGAGATACTGGTCCGAAGCTTGTCTCTTTAAGAGTGTAACCTCGCAATAACCACATCTCGAGTGGCCAAGATATGCATCATGACTGCAGCTTCGTACGACACCCCGCTCCCGCCGATTCCACTGTCGCTGTCCTGGTTAAGGATTAATCGTTCTCCAAGCTCACAGCACCAAGCCAACCAGCAAAAACCAAAGAACAAGACGAAAAAGAGCAAAACGGAAATCAAGTAAAGGCAAAAAACGAAAAATCAAAACAGTTAGTGGGCAATGTTAGGGGGTTAGCAATCATACTGAAGTTAATCTCTGGGTAGTCGTTGACGGGAACGTAGACCTTCTCTTGGGTCTTGGTGGGCCGTCTGTAGTCGGAAGGCGGGTGGTAGTTGGGGATCGTCTTCATGGCCTTCTCGATGAGCTTGTGGCGCTCATCTTCAAGGCGCTTCCGGTAACGGTATTCACGCGTGTTGATACGGCGACCGTGGCTGTCGTATTGGGGAGCAGGCGAAGGAGAACTAAAGAGCAGAAAAAAAAAATGTTAGCGCGGCTCATTCATGACACCACTTTTGCAACTTACCGATCACCATCTGCAGGCACAACATCATCAATCTTGAGCTTCTGCCCAATCTCCTCAATACGCAAATGAAGCGTATAAGCCTCCAGCTGCTCGCTAGTCATATTCGCCGTAATAGCAGTAGCAAGACCCATCAATCCCGCAGCCTTATTATCCGACGCGTCACCCCACCGGTTTCTCTTCTTACGGCGTCTCGGCGCATCACCGCCTTCACCGCCGTCACCGCCACCAGAGGCGCCACGGGGCTCGGGACTGCGACCGCGCTTGAGATCATTGGGCGAATTCTCGCCACTTTCGCCGGATGGGCCATCGCCAAAGGCGCGGCGGGCGCGGCCCAAGGGGATGTTGTTGGAGCCGGTGATGCCCTGGCTTCTCCACGACATGATTGATGGATTCTATTTCGATTGGTCTATTGTTGTGTGTAGGATTTTAGTGTTGCAATTGGCTTTTGTCGGTCGTAAACTGTGAGACAGAGATGAAAACAAAGAAAAATTAATGACGAGCGCGAACGTCAATTGCGCAAATGCAGGACAGGAAAGTTTAAATACAAGTCGGACCTCACAATTGAACCTTGATATGCAGAAAAAAATCACGGGTAACCCATGTCAGTGCTTGTCAAAAGGGTGACCTTACGCATGGCTTTGCGGGCTGTGCGTCAAAGGATTCCAAGCTTAGTCAGTAAATAACCAGGCTAGGCATCGGTATTTTGCCCACTATGAGTTCTAAACGCTGTCGCTAATCAAACGTTGCTACAGTAGGACTCAATATTGACACACACCTTCCATCGGATGTTTTAACCCTAACAATATATTGCCGGAATTCAGTCTGAGCGCCGATAACAGGACCAGTCCACGTGTATAGATAAACGGGAGAACGCATGAAGAATGATATGTACACAAGGATGTATTGATATAGACATTACGCAAACATTATTAGAAAAGAGAAAATATCTAAGCCTTGGCAGCGTCAGCCTGCTGTTGCTTGAGAATCCAAGCTCTAGACTCGGCAGCCAACTTCTCCTTGTCCTCCTCAGAAAGCTTAGCCCGCGGCGACGGAACGTTCCAGCCACGCTCGATTGCCGGCCGGGCCTCGACAGTCTCCAGCCACTTTTGAAGGTGGGGGAACTTCTCGAGCGAGAGACCGGGGTACGAGTGGGTACCAACCCAACCAATGTTGATGATGTCAGCGATAGTGAGACGGTCACCGACGAGGAAACCGCTGGTAGACTTGGCAAGCTTGGCCTCAAGGACACCATAAAGACGGTAGGTCTCGGTAGTGTAGCGGGTGATACCGTATTGGATCTTCTCGGGGGCGTAGCGAACGAAGTGGTTAGCTTGGCCCTGCATGGGGCCAAGACCACCCATCTGCCAGAAGACCTGTTATGCAAGACTATGTTAGTAGGATGCCGGCTAGTAGGAAAAAGGATTCATAAACTTACCCAGGAGTTGACCTCATAGTACTCGGCCGTACCACGGGGGTACGACAGCTTGTTCTCGGTGTCGTAGCGGTCAATGAGGTACTGCATAATAGAACCCGACTCCCACAGGTTAACGGGAGTGCCATCAGCGAGGGTGTCGGTCAAGGCAGGGATACGGCCATTGGGGTTAATCTCCAGGAACCAAGGCTCCCTCTGAACGCCGGTGGAGATGTCAATCTTGGTGACCTTGTACTCAAGATTGAGTTCCTCCAGAAGCATGGAGACCTTGACACCGTTGGGGGTACCCAGGGTGTAAAGGTGAATGTTGGTGGGGGTCTTGGCAGCCATTTTGAATAGAATGAAGTTGAATCAAGTTTTTATTGGTGAGACGTTGAAATAGAGGTTGAATGTAAGTGAGCGATGGATCAAATAACAACAAACTGTGGATTTCATGGGAACCCCGCATTGTATTTATACAAAAGCTAGCTACCCCGTACCACTCACACCTTTTTGGGAATCCACTTCTACCATCTTCTTTCCCTCAGGTGCCCCCACCAAATGGCTGGGTAACCCTACACACTGTAAACTGTCCGAGAGCTAAACAAACCTTAGGCCTACGAATTAGTAATGTCGGTCCGCAACCGATGAACTCCGCAAACCAAGTGGATAAATGTTACAAGTGAGATTTGTTGACATGGGGTTCAGGTATGATGAACGGAACACAAGAAGCCGATGTTGTCATCACGCGCGGGTACTGAGGTGATTAAAGTGGGGCACACTCGCTTGGGACTCCGGGTCCAAAAATGAATGATAGTGGATCGGAAACGACGTTCGCCCGATCGGGCGATAAAACACCGATTAAGTTCATGATGTCATAAGCATAGATGTCACAAAAAGGCGAACAAGTCAATATTTAGGCCGCTCCAACGAAGTAAAGAGTATATTTGAAATCAAAAATAAGTAAAGAAAGCAAAGATTCGTAAGCCAACATCCGAATTGTAGCCGAGATATGCCAAAACGCCTAACGAATGTAAAAACCCACCAAAAACGAACCCAGTTAAAACAAAACATTAATCAACAATACGCTAATCCAGCATCGTGTCAGATGCTCCTCGGGGTTGCTCATACACAGTGGTTGAACGGTTCTGTGTTCCCAGGAAGATACGGAACCCAATGTGGATGGAGATATGGGGAAGTGAATGACATAGGAAATAAAACGGAATGAACAAAGAAAACATAAAGATGGTAAGAAATGTACCGCCAACAAACAGTAGGCAGCCAACTATAAGCTGGAAATGATAGAAGAGGGGTATCGCTGATAACAAAATAATAAGAACAAAAGGAAAAGAGAAAATTGAGACAAAATGTCACTTTGAGAGGAATGGGATCGGCTTACACAGGAAGTTAACCCCACATAAACCTACTGCTACCCATACCGCCATCATATTGATGAGCTGCAGCCAAAGAACCATTGACTCCATAATCTTCAAAGTCATCATAGCCAGACATGCTAAGATCAACATTCATTCCACCATGGCCATCACATTCACCATGATCGATAGTATGGAGTTCCTCTTCATAGTAGAATTGGATAGCTAGATTCTCATACTCAAGGAACATGCGTGCAATCAAGTCATACTTGGGAATGCATCTCCGAGTAGTAGGCGACACCTTGATGACCTCATGGTAACACCAGAGTCCCGAATAACCAATCTGGAACATACGCTTGCCTTCACGCATCTCGTTGTGAAGGTCACGAACAGCTTGGCGCGTCTGTGGTGACCCAGGGTCCGTTGCGTGGTACATCTGCGCAAGAGTATACCGGAGAGCTACGGCTTCGGCAGAGTGAGGCCCATGTTGGGTTTCAAGCCGAGAAAGAGTAGGCATCAAACTTTGAGTGAGCTTCCGAATACGATCGCAGTACTCAGTGTGAGTTTGATCTGGTTCCGTAGACAAGCCCTGGGACTGGTATTGTTCAGGAGCTTGTTGTCTTTGATGATGGATTTCCTTGGCTATTTCCAGAAGATCTAACAAAGTGCGAACAACATAGGGATGCTCAGGGCCATAGACAGCCTCGAGGTCATCATAGAATGACGGCATGGTTGACCAAAGCAAGTCTGATAAGGTAGGAGCCCCGTGATCTTGACACAAAGATAACATGGAAGATAGAATAGGTCGCAGAGGATGCGATCTATCCAGACTCTTGGCAGCCCAACCACCAAGAAAACGACAGACATCTTCGATCAAAACATGGTGCTTGTTAACAATACCAAAGAAGAGTTCCTTGAGCAGTAAGGGCGTAGCGGTCTTCAGTTCGCGTTCCAGGAAACCATGCGAGTTAAGGAGCATCGCCTTTCCGGCATCAGCGGTTTGACGAGCATACACACCGTTCGCATTGAACACAATGTCACTCGAGGCGTTCCCCCACAACATAACACTAGTCCAAGAAACCTCGGTAGAATCGTTTGCTCTACCCAAAAGCATAGCCTTGCGCATGTTGCTGGTGATAATCTCCTGTACCCGCTTGACATCGGCGGCGATATGACCCGGCAGGTTAGGAAGGGCTGGGGGCGTGCGGCAACGGGTGTGGCCTGGAAGATCGGTCTGCGGTTGAGTTGGTTCAACGAGATCCTGTTCTGTTTTTCCCTTGCGCTTTAGGTACGTCCGTAAATTGACAACGCGGCCATTCCGTACGAATTCTGAGGTTTTGCCCTCGGCTGCACGTGCTTTCTTGATAATAATTAGACGCTTGACTTCATCTTCAGTGTTGTTCTTGGCGAACCCCCATTGAGAGAAGCGGGTCTTGTACATTTTGGGACTGTATAGTTATCGTTAGCAGGTCTGTTACATTCGTTTAATCATGGATTGTACTTACGTGGCTCTGAAGTTGTGCTGGTCCGCCATGATCGCCATCACATCTTTGAGAGGGCGTCTCTCATCCAGATACAACGACCGAATGATGGCCTTGTTCTTTTCCCATAACTCAGCAGGCACTATTTCTCTGGTAGGCTTATTCCCAGAAGATTTGGGTTTAACTTCACAGTCACCATCACCATCAGCACTTTCAAGACCACCCATGGAAGATGCCATCGATGGTTGAGTTGAGAGAACATGCGATGTCTGCTCCGGCACATCGTCCATCATATCGTCCGAGAAGCCATTTGGCGAAAGCACGGATTGCCCAGGCTGCAACTGAGACGTCGCCGCAGTTGAAGGCCGCGTTGAGAGAGACGGGGCCTTGCTGGGTTTTGGTGGCGGTGGGGAGAAGGCATCGAATGTTTGAGGCTCATTCTTGATTGCTGGACTTTGTGATTGACTGGGACCAAACTGGGACTGTGGTAATGGCGGTGATGATTGCTGCTGCTGTTGCTGCTGTTGCTGAAGCATTTGTTGTTGCATTAACGCTTGGTGGGAGGTTTGTTGGCGAATGCGGTTTGGTGCTGGTGGCTGAGAAAGAATGGGAACAGAGTTGCTTTGTGTCCCATAAAGACTGTTGTCCATGCTCAAAGGGACGCTAAATTGACTACCGGCAATACTGTTATTTCTGGTGTTGAAGTTGGACATGACCGGACTAGAGAACGGGTTTCCCTGCGCACTTGGGACACCATCAAAGCCCATGAGATTACTCCCCTCAAATGGCGACTGTAAATCGAAATTGTCCATTCCACCCTGAACGCTGCTGAAGCCACTGAATGTTGATGCTTGGTCGATTCCAGAATAGAGAGACATGGCCTCTGGGTCATAGGGACTCGTAAGGCCCATGTTCATGTTCGGGAATGGAGTCGTGGCCGTAGGACTTTGCATACCAAGCTGTGGAGAAGTCATGACAGGCGAGAATGGCATACTGTTCATGCGGTTGAAGCCACCAGCGCTGGTACTTGGTGTTTGAATCGGGCTAGTAACCATTTGTTGATTGCCATTGAGCATACTGAATGAAGTTTGGCGGTTGAGAGGGCCAGAAGACATGATTGACGATGAAATAGAACCTGCTTTCTGCTTGGAATCCATATCCATTGAGCCCATATCGGTCATGGAGGCATGGCCTTGGGGCATTTGTCCTTGTTGAATGTTATTCGTCATGCCATTGCTAGCTTGTGCAAGCTGGCGCTGTCGTTCTTGTTGTTGTTGAAGAACAAGTTGCTGTCCTTGTTGGAATATTAACTGTTGTTGTTGTTGATGCTGGCGAAATAGCATAAACTGTTGATTCTGAAACATAAGCAAGCGTTCTTCTGGTGAGATGGGTGGAAACTCTTTTTGAACTGATAGTTTGCGTTTCCGGCCCATAATCGAGGACATTCCGTTTCCAATTCTGGCTCTCATACCAGATGTCCGAGGTGGTGACGTGCTGTTCCCTCCAGAGGCTTGCGGCGGAATATTGGTATTGAAACCGTTCTGGTTCATGTTGTTCATCATATTCATATTCATACCATTTGACATGTTGTTCATCATGGCCATCTGAGCTTGCAAGTTGGCGAATGTAGCGGCATCCATTCCTATAGAGCCTAGTCCCTCCGGGGCATTGGTCCCGTTCATAAAAAAGTTGCCGTTTTGGTAGTTCTGATTGCTGGAGCCGCCATTGGCGCTGTTATGTGGTGTATACATGGTGAATTGATTGGGACGTCTAAAGACGTGCCAAACAACTGGTTGAGTGCGGTATAGACCCCGAGGCACTCAGGACCCAAATACCGCAGGCGAAGATGAAAAAAAAGGCGAGGACGGGCAAGGGATGGGTTCAATGTCGTAGAAGAAGTTGACCCAACCGGGGAACAATGAGCGAGGAAAGAGTCGAATCGAGGGCCTGTCTGACAGGGAATTCTGACAGGGAATTCTGGGCTGAAAAAAGCAAAACAGATTGGATGGCGACACAAGAATCGCGGCACGGGAAGCAGGCGATTTTAACTCGACGAGGCGATGAATAGGTGTGGACAGTGGAGCCACATTCTATGGCGTCTGCGCCTTTATGTATGTTTCCGTCTCTGGTGAGAATGAGCGAAGAAAAGCGACGAGTCAAAGGGCGAAAGAAGAAAAGTCAAATTCGGGGTTGAAGAGTTATGTTGAAGAAAGTGCTAATGGTGATAGGCTTGACGGCGGGGTGGTGGATGATGAAGAAAAACGAGAGTAACGACGTCGTGAACCAGTATTGACTGGACAATGCAAAAAAATGATCTGCAGCTGATAGAAGCAGAATTGAGGTTCGAGAATACAGGGAGATAGTAAGTGCGACTTTATGACAGAAGTGCGCAAGTCCAAGTAGAAGAATGCGATAGTTGTACCGGTTGTTAAAAGTTGACGAAATCTAGGAGGTAATTGGTAGAGTCACAATGGCTGGATGAATGTGAAGAAGCGACGATGACGATGTTTCTTTCCGGGGACAATTTTTGGAGAACGAACGGACGCTCAAAAGGTAGAAGAAGAGGAGGCCCCCGACAAAGCAAATGAAGGAGGGACCGAGTATAAAGATGAGCGTGAGTCGGCGTGCAGACGATGCAAGACGGCGATAACAACTGTATGTATGTAGAATGTAAGTAAGTAATAAGAATTTGAGATGGTCGAGAAAGCCCAGAAAGTAACCCAGCGGCACGAGACAAGGTTAATGAATTCAGTGAACAATCCTAGAGACTGGGGACATATAACATAACAGCCATACTATAAGAGTTGCAACTAACTACCATCAATTTTTATCAATTTTTCTCGGACTTTTTCTCTGTGGTTTGTTCTTTTTGCCGTTTCTGTCTTGGTTTACGATAAATCTCTGTTTAATCTGAGATGGCCCGACCACAACCATAATCACAGTTTAAATCTAGCACCAAAGAAGAAAAAAGCGAGAGCGAATGAATAGCCTGTCCCTTTCCGGCGTTGATCGCCATACACTATAGCCACAACTAGCGGCTATCAGGCGGGAAGCGACGCACTACACGCACTGTAAATCTACTGAACACGCTACTTCAGAAGCCAACCATAGAGCTGCCCCATCTACTGAAGTAGCTGTCAGCCCGCAGAAGCCACAGGCGATGATGGTCGGAGAGACCGAGCCACACTTACCAGTAGGAGGCTGCCCGATCTGACGGGCCTATTATAGATTTTTATGCGCAGCGGCGTTGTTGATTGCCCGGCATCCATACATTGACAGCAGCCCGTTTGAACAAATGTTTGCCTTTTTTTTTCTATTATCCAAGACTATTGTTGAAGGAATGTACTCTAGATTTTTTTTTTTCGAACTCCGAGGCCCACGAGTCCACTCGACTCCAAGACATCTGCCGTGACAAGTGCGTCTTTCAGTCAACTGTGCGGAGACACGGGAGGTAGCAAGGCCTAGTTAATACACCCAATCGGTCAGTCTTGTCTAATTCTCTCACCTGGCTTTCCCGCTGGCTTGGTTGTCTTTAAGCTGCGATAAGCTACATACATACAACATACATACTTGCATGGTTGCATGGTCACAATATTCAATTGTAACGCAGTGTCCAGACAGTTTAAAGACTGTATGAACCCCCCGGACTGTTCTTTATTCAAGCAGGACCACCATCGTGGTCGGTGGTATGGCTTAAATAGGCAACTGCTACGCATCTGTTCACGCACAACCGAAGTCGCTCTTCGTGAAATTCAATGAATTGTGAATTTGGCCTTCCATGACGTAGTGAGTTTGGTGGTTGAATTTTGGACCAATGATTTCGGTATTGGAGATGGAATATTCCATCTGCCAACCCCAAAACGGGATTCCTAAATGTCTTATCTGTCGCCATACAGTGGTGTGTCCCAATGTGGGGAAATAAATCCAAAGGCTTCAATTAGTCCATAGTCTCGGGTCAGCTATGGCACTGAATCCCGCATTGGTGATGGTACAATGGAATCCGTTATACCCCGCTGGCCCGACTCGTGAGTTTGACCCCGTGAGTACCCCTCATATTCAACCGTTACAATGGAATCAGGATCCCAGAAATGACGTCCATATTCCGCAATTGATGCAGACATACTCGTATGTACCAGTGCTCCGGTGCAAGCTATGTATGTTCCCCATCTTCGTGCAGAAACCCCACACATAATTATCATCGCTAAGGCACATAACAACTTCTACATGCAATGATACATTGAAATGCACAGTTGGCACCAGTTCGTCCACTCGGCCACATGCTGCTATATTATATGCATAACATGTCTTCCCGCATGGCCCCGCCTGTGTTTTTTTTTTTGCCTTGCAGAAGACAACAAAACAGGCGATGATCATGGCAATTTATAATACACGGTTCATTATCTTCAGCCCGTAAGCCACTGATCAAATGGGGCTTTCTCATCCACATGGGCAACCGTTTTTATAGAAAGCCACTTGACAGAATCTTGTCACCACGCGAGACACTACCATTTATTCACCACTCAACTCAATTCCCGGTCTTCCTAGAGTTACCGTCGTCTACAAAAGTTCCCTCGTCGATTTCCCCAATCAGGCAAGGCTATAGCCTAAACTGGTCTAGAAAGCGGCATCCATGACAGACGTTTGGGATTCAAATCGTTATCGAATCGATAAACAGACGACAAAACGTCGCTGAGGTCTTCCATTGACAGACAATCACTTTGTCATATATGTACATACGTATGGACCTGTACATCTCTACTAATCGCGGCTCCGACGTCAACCTTGGAGGATGCAAACCGAAACACTTCCCGCCGTGGGAGTGCAGGTGTTTGTGTCGCTAATGGACCATATGAGCCTTGCACATACGCACAATGGATAATTGGCGCCTAGAGACCGGGTCGCTTGTCACATGTTTGCTACTTCGTCAGTACCCGTCTAATGGTGACCCCGTAGCAATCAGCATCATCATATGTCAAGTCCACCTCCATCACTCTCTCCAGACCTTTTAAACCCACTGCGCCTCACTACAATAGACCCTGAGCCGCAGTTTGCGTGAGTCCTCTCTGTCCGGGCGTTCGTTAGTGTGTATCCCGATTTGACGCTATCTCCGGAGTGTTCCTGAGTCGGATTATTACTACGATCGTGAACCCTGGTGCTACGTCAAAATGAACTACACAACATAAACACAAGCATGGAAGCTTTTGTCGAAGTTCTGCTCTGCCGATGTGAACCACGGGAATCCCCCTGCCTTTGTGTCGCTCATCCAATGGGGCTCGTCGGTCGTAAGGCCAGAAGCGAATATACATTGCGTATGCATAGCTTCATGCCGGCTGACCCAAGTGCGGTATCTATACAACACATTGTTTGTAATAAAGATATGTACATACGTTTACATGTGCCTTTCTTTGTAAGCTTTCTTGGAAATACCGAGCGTCTTGTATGTATTAACCTTGTCCCCTAATTATTACCATGACATGTCTGCCGAGACCCTTTGTCTCTCTGCGTGCCAAGTGTCGACGGGACGGCAAAACACCTGTTCTGTGTCTTGATTGCGTCTTGTCCCTGTTGCACCATTCTCCACGGCACGCTGTGGTGGCGTTCTGTCTTGTCCAACCATCAGCTAGTCTTGGCCTTGTTACTTGTTGGTCTAAAACATGTTGTTTCCTGTCAGAAATGGATGGTTACATGCTGATCTTGTTCGCTCCAGGTCACTCAAGGCGTATGTAACTATGTAACCATGCTTTTGCTAAGCCAACCCCCATGCCTATTTAGATCCTACTCCCTTTTATTCTTTTCCCAATGCTGGATTATTCTGCGTTGTCGGGCGACATGGCTGCTCGAATTTGGGTTTCCGGTCAGGTCAGCATTATTTCTTGGCTTCTGAATGGCGTCTTTGATTATAATCGGTGGTGTCCAAGTTGAAGACTAGCAATCACAGATATCGTCATTGAACCTGCTTAACAGATACCCGAGCCGCCGCTTAACCATATGGCAAACACCCCTAACTACCGAAGCAAGACAATGCATTCAGAGCCCCAGTTTTCACTGCCACCTGTTTGCTGTCAATTCTTCACCTGTCATGTCCACCTCCAGTCCCAAATTCTGCACCTATCCAACCCGTTTTCCCCGTGTTTACTCCGTGCAGCGCGTCTGTTTTCCACCAAGGCTTCGATCCGTGCTATCACATGTGCTGGCAAACGCAAGACGGCGCAGCATAGAAGGATAGACGCGCCCATTCCCACGATACCGAACTGTCTGCAGAAGGGCTTGTGCATGGTGAAATTACCAGATGCACAAGAAGCGTGACGTCCTACTGGAATCTGCTAGTTGCCAGTATCTCAGTATCTTGTGAAATGTGCGCCCTGCGAGGGAATTCCGGCGCTGCCAAATAAAGACGGTTGTATTTTCCACTGATGACGCGGTTTGCTTCTAAAGGTCTCGGTGTGGTCCGTCATGGTGTTGTTTAATACCCATCATGTTACTACTATTAGGTCCCCATGAACTGTCGAAAACAAACAACAAAAGCCCAGGCCGCGGGGTAGCCTGTTTCGCGAGGGACATCCACCAGATAACGTCCTGTCCTCGTCCATCCCCTATCCCAGTCATTGTAACCTCTCGACTTCACGTCATCCCAGGTACGGAAGTGACTGATTCCCCCGGATTCCATCGGAGACTGCAATAGCCAACTTCCTCACTCGGTATAGCCAAATGGACAATCTTGGCATGCAAAGGAAAGTTGAGTGAGTATACATACCTAGCCTGGCCGTGCACCAAGGTTACAACGCCAGCCAGAAGCGTGCTAGTGGGAATATCATCCCGCGCTGATGGATGGGCAATCTCCGTTGAAAGCCTCGGCGCATCTATACATCTGAGCTTTCATGCAGCACCACGCAGAAACGAACTGGAGTGGAGCGGGTTCGCTTGGGGAGATCCCGAGAGCTTCATGGGTTGATCGGGCCGTTGTGAAAGGGTGTTTTGGGGCTGCTCCGACTCTTGCAACTTCTTTGTATACCGTGGATGGAAACCGACTTGCTTTGTGATTTCACTGGTTGGGGGCTAAATTAAGAAAATGGTACACATGTGATGCCACACACCTCCGCAGGTGATGCAATACCTCCTCCGGGCAAAGGAGCGTTTTGTTTGTAAAGTGCGTTTTTTGTTTGGCTGACAGGGACATTCTTGGCATTGTATGTACATATTCCCTCCAGTTACAGATTGCATCTCATGTGTTCGTAGTCACCAGTAGTAACCTCTCTCGCGGGGCATGTCCTCATTCAGGCTATACAGAAGGCATTTAAGGACCGTATTGGGTGAAATCGTGCCACCACCCTTCATAGCCCCCTCGCCACTGCCTCCTCCCGCTTCTTAACTGCCAAATTTGATATTGCCAAGAGATGCCACCTGAGAATTCTGAACTATCGATTACCAGCTCAGCCGACTAATCCCCCGACTTGCCTACTATTGGTGGCCGCGCTACACTACATGTATAGCAACAATCTGGGACATGTAAAGCCTACAAATAATCTACGCGATAAACAAACTAGTTCTCATCATCTCATCTCATGAATAAGAAAGTCCAAAGCAAACTTCAAAAACAAGTCCATCCCAACGGGCATAAACCACGGCCCTCGGATCGAGCGGGAAACCACAGAAGCAGGAATGAAGTTGGCGTTTAAAACTCCAAGAAGCCATGTGAATGTAGCACATAAGTAGGAGCGGTTCGCTGGTTTCATGCATGCATGCATACACAGACAGAGACAATGTACATAGACCTAGAAAGAAGCGTACTGCAGGATTTTGCGTGCGTAGGTTGGTTCATATACGCGCGTGGGGGGGATCTCAAGACATATGTACATATGTACCAACATCCTCAGTCCCTGTCACTTCCATTGCCGGATGAAAAGGCTTCTAGACTCCGGAGTATCGGGTCCCTGCACTTTCCACATTCTAGTTGAATCGGAGAAACGCATTTTGATTTAGATACGGGCAGAAGCCAAAAGTAAAACTCCATCCTCGTATCTCCCACTCATAAAGAGAGCGCTTTCTAAAAGACCATCTTTCTTCCGGTCATGATCATGTAACCCCGCATCCAGCATACAACTGACACCCCCACGTTCTTTAGCATACAATCGTACATAAACATGAACAATACAAAGATTGTACCATATATCTCCGTCGGCCATATCACTATACCCTATCTATGTAGTTCCATCACCCCACCTTGAACGGTAAGGTAACAATTGCGAATTCAAATTCCAAATATTGCATCTTCGGGATTGGTTGGTGAAGTGTGGTTCTCGAAAGGGTAATGCATGGCTTATTTCATCACGGAGAAAAAAAGGCTCATATATCGGATGTGACGTTGATATTCGTTTTAGTCGTTTACTCCTTTAGGCAGTTGGTAAATGCATGTGATTTCGTCATTGAGCGAGGATACCATATCCACATTGTGGGGAGTCTCAAGGAACACATGTACATACATGAAACATTATGAAGATCTCGAGTCTTAAACCCAGAAAAAATCATCAAAAATCTGATAAGAAAATGAATCCCATACTTAGTCACCGCTAGATATATGCTTTACATGTAGATGTAGAAAGAAAAACAAGAAACTCCCAAGAACCGAAAAATCCCAGCCATTATCCAGAAACCCCCACCTACTTGAACCGATAGTAGAAAAGGCACAAAAAAGCCTGTCATGTCAACGCAATGAAACCCCCAAAAAAACAAAACAAAATTCCGTCATAGTATCATACATTTCCCTTCTCATGTCTCCTCAACAATCCTTAAACCTCCACACCTTCCTGTTCCTCGCGGTATTGTAACCCACCAGGCATTGCTAAAGCACCCTTCACCCAGCTATTCTCCGCAACCTGATCCACGGTCCAGCGACTTCTCGCTCTCTTCAACAGACCCTCGGTAATCTCCATGGCCCCGCGTAATCCGGCTTTCTCAAACTTCTCAGTGTTGCCTTCATGGTCACCATCTTCGCCTTCATACTCAACCCACCGCCATTCAACTCTTGCGATCCGATGGCTGGTCCGACTACGCATACGGTGGTAATCACTAACACCCGGGTGAGGATCGAAAGGTAGACGGGCTTCCAGCAACGCATAGAGAAGAACACCCAGTGACCAGGCGTCGGTAGCACGTCCGTCATATGGCTGACCCATAATAACTTCGGGAGCAGCATAGTCTTCGGAGCCGCAACGGGTTTCGAGTTTCTCGTCGTCTTTGATTTGACGGGAAAGACCAAGATCGGTTACTGTGATGACAGAATAAGGGTAGGTTTCCCAATTAATGTTGGGATCAGCAAGTTCTGAAGGACGGAGGTTGACAAGAACATTTTCAAGCTTCATGTCTCTGTGAACGATGTGGAGCTTGTGGAGGTACTGTACGCCGCCAATGATTTCGGCAAACATGCGACGTAAGAGAGCAGGCTTAAGAGCAGCCCGGTTGGTTGTCGCAACATCGAATAAGTCACCACCAGGGCAATGTGTCAAAACCAAGAGAGCCCTTGACATCTCAATGTTGAATGCCTTGAGGTTGACTAGGGATGGGTGTCTGATAATCTTCATTATCTCAAGTTCCCGTTTCAAACTCATCTCAATACGATCTTCACTAGCACCGCCCTTAGGACCATGTTCGCACACCTTGATAGCTACAAGTGTCTTCCGATCAAGACGAACCTCGACCAGACTTTTGGCCATGGCTAAAAGAGTCTCATCGGGAATATCAACCTCACTGGTACCTAGCACCACACGTGAGAATGTGCCTTGACCCAACGTCTTCACTGCTCTCCATCGACGCTTCTTTCCGTCGAACCGACCATAGGCTTCAAAATACTCAGCCGCGGGCTTCTTGGGCTTCTCAACTTCACTAGCCAAAACCTCCAATGACGACTTAGATGACTCGCTCGGGGGCGGAGTAGGCGGCTTGTCGTAGGTCGATGCTAGGTTGCGAGCCTCTACAAAGTTGCTCTCACGGCGCATATGGCGTTTGGAAGCATCTCTAGCTTCCTTGTTATGTGGGCCCGAAACAGTGACCATCCGCTTAGGAATAGCAATTGGGTCGGGAACAAACTCGCTAATACTGCGGTTCCGTTCATGGTGTACCTGGACGTTCCCAGGGTTCTGAGCCACGTTAAGCCGTTCCCGGTCGACGTTAAGACCGGCGTAGTTCTTGCGCCGAACTCCATGGGCGAAGGCCGAGTCTATAGATTCCCCGTTGACTGAGACAATTACTGAGCTAGTCCTGACGTGTGAGCGGGTGTTGTGAGTTGACTCGGGCGTGGTCCGTTCTGGTATTGATGGACCCTGGGTCGATTCTAGGGCAGATGCAGCAGCAGTGGACACCTCGGTGGGACTTTGATAAACAGCTTGTCTTTCCTGGACATTCTGGTCTTTGACTTGGCTACTCAATGAAGTAACCGGAGTGCCACTTTCATCCTCCTCGGTAGGCGAAGTGGGACGGGGATTAGCGAAAGCTCTCCAAGGACCGGCGGTGCTGTCGAAGAGCAAAGGTGACGGTAATGGAGTAACATCTCCCATGGCGGCAATAACTGGGCTTGGAACGAGAGAGCTAGCTCCAGAGGGACCACTTGTAGAGAGTCCACCGGCAACACAGTTGGCGATAACGGCCTTGAGACTTGGAGTTCTACCCAAAGGTCTCAAACTCGAGACGGAAGCTTTCGTAGAAAGACGGGAGGATCCTGCAGAATGTGTGTCAACGACTCGTGGTGGTGACTGAAAGGTTTTGCCGTGAATATCAGTAACCACTCTCAGTTGACTAGGACTTCGAGGAACACTGGAAGATAGAACTGGTGAAGTTGGACTAGTAGATAGTTCGTTCTCGAGGATGGTGTGCGAGGTAGAACCCTTATTTGAACGGTACTGGATAGGCTGGGCAGTAGAGTACATGCTACCGCTTTGAAGAGAGTTGGATCGAGAAGACAAAGAACTGGCGCGAGACCGTGATGCAGACGTCCTTTGGGGTGAAGAAGACTTTGGGATATCCATTCTGGGCTGAAAGAAGAAAGTGATGTGAAAGAAAAAAAACGAGTTGGATGTATGCGGAAGTATGATTCGCGGAGTCGGGATTGATAATGGAAGGTACGTCACAGTGTGGCGAGCCAGAATCAAAAGTATTCAGCTGTACAGCGGTAGTAGCGGGTTGATGTTTGCAGGCTGCTGTGTATCGTTGATTCTCGGTAAAGATTCCCAAAGACGATGGGGGTAAAGAGTAGCTGTCAGAAGCAGGAATTGTAAGCAGTGAGTTCTTATGAAATAGGCGGAAAAGTGCCAAAATGTAAAACGCAGATAACAAGTGAAAGACAGAAAAACAAAAAGACAAAAAAAAGGCAAAATCAGTTGGTCAAATGTGTGATGATGCGCGGTGACGTAGAGATAGATTGAGAAAACGGAAGAAGAACGGGGCTCCAGAAACCAATGAGTGTGATAACATGCGACTGGCCTGACTAGCGGACCTTCTTTAACGGACCTGTCTAGGCCTTTGCAGTAGCTCAAAACGGAAAAGACGATAGAGTTTTGTAGAAGGGCCTCCCCTGTGAAGGTAGTTTTAAAGTATGTGCAGCAACTGACGGCGATAGCGGCTCAACTTAGCAACTAACAAACGAGTAACAAGAACGGCCAGAAATTGAGACGTTGATAAGACGCTCCGTTTGGTTTAGTTATGATTGTGACTTGCCGTCAGGATTGATCCAATCAGATGCAGACCATGTGGTGGTTAAAAGGCGCGGTTTTTAGAATGTTCTTGTTTGTGCAGGGCCAGTGGGTAATAAAACACCAAAGAGTCAAGTGACCAGACAAGTAACCAACACTAAATCACCGATAGACAAAACAAGACTTGAGATTGAGGCCTTTGCCGGGTGTGAGAGCGTGTGGTTCGTCACCACTCGGGCCCTCCCTCGATTGTGTCTGGCTTGTGACAAGCAATTGGACGCCAATTTGATGAACAATTGGAGGGGTGTCCCCATGTAGTACGCAAGCAGCGACCAAGGCCCAATGCAGGCTTGCAAAATGAGAGAACAGACTTACCCAGATCGGGAACCAGAAGGCCCGGCTAGTTTGGCGATAACGGCTAGCTTGCGGAATTCCAACGTGGGCTTAACAAAGTGGATGAAGAAGAACTTGAAGCTTTTTTGGTGTCAACGTGGTGATCGTGGTGATCGTGATGGTAACAATGACGACCGACTTGTGGGTTTTTTTGGATGACGGATGATGCAGCAGAGTTTTTAGCTGGCTTAACGAAGTGGGATGGAGGGGATCTTAAAACTGGAGATATGCTCCACCAAGGCCGTTTTGAGATTGTTTGTTTGATCGGGTCCAATGGTGTTGGTGTGGAGAAAGTAGCCCGCTCAACTTGTAAAGTTTGTCTTGTATGCAGACTCCAATGATTAAGTCTGTATATCAAAGGGCGTCGCTTGCTTCTGAGACAGAAAGCGCAGCGAAGTTGGCTGTAACAGAAGTGGATTGTAGCAGAAATGCGTGTACCAGGTGCATCAGCCGATTGGAAGCGCAGACACTGGAGCAACGAGGAAGTAGCTTGAAGGGGTCAGTGAGCTTCAATGCGGAGTTTCTGGAGTGTGGGGAGACTCCACGATAGTCTGAAAATAGATGATGAGGCTAACTCGAAGCTCCGCTAAAGTACGGAACCACTTGATAAGAACAAAACTAGGAGTGGAAAAGGACCAAAAGGGCTATCAAGGGAAACACAGAGTAGTTTTGTTTATAGCCCTGACGTTGGCAGCTAACAGTACGATTTGCGCTGGTGTAGACACGGAAGGCCCTATGAGGCTCTCTAAACACCAAAGTACTTGTTGGTGCTACCATCACTTCTACAAGACATCAGTCCGGCGCGTCTAGGGCTATCTACCGGCTCACATGATACCGGACGTGGTGTACTATAACCAGGATAGCGGCGCTAAACCCGGGACCAATATGTCAGGGTTGTGCGATAATCATGGGCCCTTGCTTCTCGTTAACACACATGTGCTGTTCCGGATAGTGCAGATTATCGATAATCAACTGTCTCTCAACACTTCAATGGATGGCAAGGTGAAGAGAATCAATCTTGGCTTACATATGTAGGCGCGAAACAATAACGCGGGTTTTTGGCACTGGAATGAGATAGACCAATGAATGACATGCTGTGACGCAGGTGCTTGTCACTTGAGTAGGACTTGAGTAGGATTGACACCTTTAACTCCCTTGAATCTCGCCAGACGTACATAGACAGATCCGGGGAAGGGCGTGCGTGCACCTTTTGCATTCATCTACAGAGGTAGTGCACATCCGTTACCTTCATCATTACATCCCTATTTCGGCCCCCGCACCGTGACTAGACATGCCACCATTGTGCCTTTTGACCTATTCAACGTCGACCTTCATTTCGTATTCACTTCGTCCTGACTGATCTTGTTTCCCCTTTGTTTACTTATCCATACATATCTCGAAATGACTGACATGTTTGTGCCTGGAAGTACGCATGTGCCGTGTGTGCTTCCAGGTACAAAATATCAAACTAACCAACCAACTGTCAGTGTTATCTAATCACCACGTTTGTCATCGCTTCCTTTCCTAGTTCTTTGTCTTTTGTAGTCCTTGAACCGTCACCCCTGTTCATGACTTTCTCGTGGCTTTCTCACTGAAGATGCAGCCAAGAAGACAAGGTCAATTTAGCTTCAGAGACAACAACAACATTCCCTCATCCGGCCATTCCTCCCACATTCTATTGGCATGGATGTTAATCGCTCTTGCTTGCGAACACCACATCACTGTGATTCGATACTTGTCCACCCACACCGGAATCGGTCAATTTCACGGCAACGCTTATAGTGTCACAACCGCCAACAAAATTAAACTTTCTCCAATATCTGCATCTCTGCTTGCAGCTTTACACTTCTTCCAAGTCAAGGCGCTGTTCTGGACTGCAGTATCCCGTCGTCAACATGCGTAAAAGAGCCATTTCTTCCCCACGAGCATCATATGACATGATCCCATGACCAGAACCCCACCAGGGACCACAATCCCCCGACCCTGCGGCTCCGCTAAACTGACTAGGGTTTGATGCCGTTTTCCGAATCAAAGGTACGGCAAGTGATGGCAGCTGGCATAGCTAGTTTAATTGCTTCGCGTCTTGACGGCGCGCTTCTGGTGATGGACCAAGCGCGTTGTAGGGTTCGTCGCTGTAGCAGCTAGGGATGTGAAATGCGAGGAAAAGTATTGACTAGAAGGGGATTGGTTGTTTCTGGACGTGCCACTTGTAGTTTGAATCGTTTCTTGGTCTATTGCCGTGATAAGCTTGACTTAAAATCACATGCTTCACACAGTATTCACTGCCATATCCAATACCTAGTAATAGATCTGGTGATCTTCTTTTCTGTTAATACTATATTTTACTTCATACACATTCGCCAAAATGATGCGATCCGACTACCACCGGATCGACTCCAAACGTCGAACCGTACTCGATCCTCGCAAGAAACAGTTTGCCGAAACCTTCTTCAAGAGCCAAACATACCCTTACCGTCTCAATTTCTATGTTGACCCTCCCACATCCGACATCACCCTCGAACAATTCGAGCAATGGGCCATCGACAGACTCAGAGGTTTGTCAACCACCCCTCCACCCCGCGGTCCCTCCTCGACCCTGGCCCACTAGAAACTTACCCCGCTAACAACCCGACATAGTCATCGCCGAACTGGAAGCTTGTCAACATCGTAACCGGACAGCAGAGGAGACAGCCACCTACATGAAGCCCATCATCAACAAGTACCTCCCTCTCGAATCAAACACATCCAACTCCAGCCAGTTGCTTATCCAGAGACAAAAAGACCACTACAGTCACTTTATCCTTCGACTTGCCTTTGCTCGGACTGAAGAGCTGAGAAGGCGTTTTGCCCGTGTTGAGACCACCCTCTTCCGTATGCGCTTCACTGATGATAACTCGGCGGATCGTTCAGCCTTCATCAAGTCTCTAAACTTGGACTGGTTTTCGGATGTTCCAGAGGATGAAAAGGCCGAGATCCAAGCACAATTAGATGCCACAGTATCCTTCAAGAGGATGGCAGGCGAAGATGACGTTTGGTTCAAAGTAGACTGGATGCGGGTACCGGAACTTGTTGAGCAACGCAAGGTTTTTATGCGTGCCGGTAAGGCATATGTGCCAGGACGGGAACAGCAAGCTATGCTGACGGCCGAGTTCACTAAGCGTCTTGAACAACAACTAGAGTTGACTGCGAGAGCGGTGCCAAGATTAGACGAAGATGATCGACTTTCCCCTATCCTAGATCATCTCAGTGCAAGCTTCGTTACGCCTGATAGCTACATCTCTGGCGATGCCATGATTTCTGGTGATGCGGTCAACGCAGACAACATCGACAATCTATCCAAACTATTCCCAGGTTGCATGACCCACCTCCATCGGACACTGCGTCGCGATGCCCACCTGAAGCACAATGGTCGCTTACAGTACACACTCTTCCTCAAGGGCATCGGTTTGAACTTGGATCAGTGTCTTATCTTCTGGCGTAAATCCTTCCACAAATTCTCAGATGACCAATTCAACAAGGAATACAGATACAACGTACGACACGCATATGGCGATGTCGGTGGTGACTCTAATAGACGCGGCGGTGGCTACCCGGCTATGAGTTGTCAAAAGATCATCACGGACACGCCACCAGCTAGTGGGCAAGCACATGGTTGTCCATACAGACACTTTAGTCCTGAGAACTTGACGTCATTCTTGAGTAGTATTGGTGTGAATGATAGGCAAGTTGTGGCGGCAGTTTTACAGGATAAAGAAGCTCAGAGATCTCATCTGGGGTGTAACCGAGTGTTTGAATATCTGCACAAGGACGATATCAAGAAGGCTGCGGACATGGGGGTTGAGATACCTGCGGATACCATTGTGCATCCTAACGTGTACTTCAAGAGAGCGTATATGTTGAGTGATTTAGATAAGGTTGCCAAGCAGCAGAATGGCCAGATGGAGACGGACTGAGACGATGGGTGATAGAGACTACCACATGACACCTACATACATATAACCATAGACCTGGGACATGACAATGACGATTTCACAACTATCAAAACACAGACTCGCATTCTAATATCAACATGTGACAAAAACCTGAAGAAATCCGTCCGATTCCCCCATCCTCAATCTGTGTGCGACGCCATCTCCTTGTTTAGGCTTGCAGAAGGCGAACTTGTGGCGTTTAGCGGTGTCTTCTGTCTCGGTGGGGCGGCTAAGAGTGGGTTTGCTTACATACGGATCGGTGTGTCTTGGAGATGCGGCCGGTGAATTGTATGTTTGTATGTAGGGGCATGTGTTTTGCCGAGGGGTTACTGCGACTTGCCGGTCTTGACGGAGACAAGAGATGGCGTGTGATATTTGGGGGCCTTTAACGATTTAGATTTCTTGTTCTTTATTTTCTTTCTTTTTCCTTTCTTGTTGGATGTCTTTTGTATTTCTGTTCTTTTGTTGGAATCGTCTACGTTATCTTCTTTTGTTGTCCACCCACACGTTACCATATCATTGTCCTCTCCGAAAATGGCCCACAAACGCCATCCTCATAGTAGTCGTCGGCAAAGCCCTCGACAGTCACTACATGTTCTCGACTCGCTTTCACTTTCTCATCTGGGCCAACATATCGATGCACTTCTTGCGAATGTCCAGGCACAGATGGCCACTCTGGAAGAACAGATAGCTCAAAGTATCATGGTGCAGAGGGCGACAGCGGTAGTGGCGATCGCCGAGGCGGATGATGAAATTCAGAGGTTACGTGGATATCTACGACGGATGGATGAGTTAGATCAGGATTTCGATGAAATCGCCAGTTTACGAGATATCGTCAAGGGGAATCGTCAGCGTATTGCCTTGTTGACGAGACAGATGGATGACTTGGGACGGGATTAGAATGTCATGTTCGGGTCGATGTGGTGGCTTGTGTTTGGGTGGGTTTGGATGTAACCCTTACATTGGTTATGATGTCACCGACACGGCGCTATGGAAAATGTGGCAAGTGGCAGTTATACAAGAGGATTCTATTGTTTGCATATTTTGGGTAGCTTCTCAGGTATGTACATACGTGGGGACATTAGAAACTTTTTTGACTCGAGGTTCTCTATGGGGTGATTCAGAAAAGAAGAATGCAAAACATGCACTATCTCATGATATTAAGCGACAATCTGTTCCTGCATACCGAGACATTATCCAAGACTTCTTCAAGAAGAAAAAAAAAAGAACTCAGTGGATTGGAATTCTTCATCCACTGGCATGGAAAGCCCAGACTCGACATCTTCCTATATCCCTCCTTTCAGCTCCCTTGTCGTCCCCAATTTTAACGAATGCGGAAACCACAAGAACGAATTAAGGAAAAAGGCGCGGCCCGACCTGGTTTTACATTCCCTAGGTGGTTTTGGCTCCATCCAGTTATGTTATTGCCTAAACAGAAACAGCCAGCCCAACCGATAATGATCGACCCGACTACGACTCCTTCTTGCATGCGTTACTGGCTGATAGGGCGTTTTGAGTATGTACATATGTATGTAGTCGGCTTTATGAGATATTTCCCGTGTTCACGATTTTGAAAAAAGAGATTGGGTTGACTGGTTGGATGGTTGGACTTGTTGTGTAGACGCCGGCCGGGCTGATGGATATTGGCGGTCGTGAAAGCGGTTCATGCAGCTTTTGTTACTCCACTTACTTGCAGGATAACTTGGATCATCAAGGCAAATAGATGCAGTGTTGGTGCCCATTATGCACCCAGGAGATGGATAGTTTCTCTTCTTGAATCCGGTATCCACATGCGTCTGCCGGGTTAGCTTGCGTACGTATATACATACATACATAGTGAGATAACCATGACGTTTGCAGCAAGAATAAAACAACATAATCTACACCAGTTTACTGCTGCGCATCCGAATACACAAGTCCATGCCCAGAAAGCAATTTTGTCTCTTTCTCTTTTTTCCTGGTTCCGTGCTTATACGCCCGTCTTTCCTTCTTCTTCTTTTTCTTCTTTCCCTTCCAATCCAGGCCCTTTCTACTTTTGTTTAATACCTGCTGCTGCTGGCATTTTAGCGCTTGATTCCACTATAGTTTTCAACCTAATTCATCCACTTGATTCGTTTCCAATTCATCATTGAGCCTTTTTTAACAACCAATATATTCAACACATACAACACTCTGAAGCCCAGCCTTCTTACTTTTTTTAACAAAAAAAAAAACTTGAGAGTCTCTTCTTTTTCTTTTTACCCGCCCCTTCCTCTTAAACACCCTGGACGTATCATCAAACGCAAAGACGCCTACGTCCGCGCCTTCCGTCGGTTTCTGTCAGCTTTTTTTTTTTTTGTTACTTTGTGAATTTCACGTCTAGAAAGCCAATTTCACGCGGTTCTCGTGTCTTTAGCTTTTCTACATGGTGTGCTTTTTCCATTCCAACACACTCTTTTCTTCTTTCACTCTTTATTTTCTCCCTTGAGATTCTTCTTCATGTAAGTTTCCTTTTTCATCTATAAACGAGTCTGCCCTACCAATTAATCCCAAACCCGCGGTTTTGGAGCTTTGTCGTTTACCAAGATCTTCTTCGTCGTCTATCCTCTCATCCGAACCCTAAAACTAATCAACGCGCTCTGCCGTCTGCAGCCACTAGACTAGCACCTTCATCGCCAATCACAATCCCAACACACTAGACCCCGACACAATTGCCTGTCGTGGCGCAATCAGCCTCGCCAGTCTCCCGCCAGCAGCAGCAATCAGTATCCTTACCCGCCACCACGGAGCCCTCCACCACCTTCCGTGCCTCTCCGGCTCCATCAGAACGTTCGCTCCGGCGCACCTCAAACCTATCCCGCAGCGCCGCTCCTTCGCCTAAGCCCAAAGCTACCGCCGCCGCCGCCGCCGATCGCACCAAAGTCTTGTCGCAGGTGCTCACTGATTCAGACTCAGACGAGACTATTACTGTCCCCGAGTTTCCTACCCCCGAATCGCAGCACAATAGTATCTCATCTGCTCACCGTCGCGTTACTATCGCTTCGGATCTTGACGAGCAGTTTGCTGCTTTTTTGCGTGATCCACCGCCTTCCCAGTCGAAGCGCCACCATCGCGCCATCCTTTTTGCTGTAGAGGAAGCTCTGCGCACACCTTACGCATTCACGCCTGATCTTGTTGAAGAAGAGGCTGAAATTGACGACCCTTCTCTTGCTGAACGTTTTATTGTTGAACGCACACCTTCGCCCGTTCAGCCACAAAAAGTAATCTTCCGCGCCAACCACCGTCGCGCTCAATCACAACCGGTTAATATTGGCCGTTCTGCGTCACACCCACCGTCCTCGTCACGCACACCCGCTTCTAGATTTCGTCCCTTTGGACAAGCGCCGCCTGTCCAAAAGTTACCTATAAACACCAAAACCACCGCTCCATTCACCGCCACCGTCAATTCGACAGGACCAAAATCCCAGATGCCCGAAGCCATTCCCTCCCGTCGCAGAACGCCAGTGTCCAGCAACACCAAGACCGGTTCCACCTCCGCCGCCGGAATCAAGAGTCCTACTCAGATTATGAAAGAGCGCCAAGCGCGCGATCGTCGCAAAGCCCAGCAATCCGAACTAGAAGAATTGGACCGTAAGGAGGAGCAGGAAAGACAGGCCATGGCCGAACGAGAGTTTAGGTTGAACGAGGATGCGGCTAGAAGACATGCTGAGCGCCGCGCTAATGGCGCTTCGTCTTCTGACCAGGCTGGGCCTTCTCAGCGTTACGCGACCACTGAAAATAGAGCGCCTTCACGACAGAGACACCAGCCGACTGGTTCTGGCGCATCGCATATGACCAACGGTTCTGCAGGTGTGCCCAAGTTTGGCACTGAACTACCTGACGGTCCCACTGGCATGTCTCTCAAAAAGCCACAAGCTAGTGGTAGCTCCAAGGACCGTTTCCCTCATGCCTTTGAGCGCTGGGAAACGCTGTCTGCTCAATGGGAGGGTCTTACGCGCCACTGGATCCGTCGTCTGGAAATGAACGGCGCGATGCTGGATACTGACCCTCTCAACAAGATTTTGTCGCGCCAGGTTACCGATCTTTCGGCTGCCGGCGGAAACTTGTTCCACGCAGTTGTCGAGCTGCAGCGTCTGCGTGCATCGTCTGAGCGCAAGTTCCAGCGCTGGTTCTTTGAGAGCAGGGCTGAGATTGAAAAGCTGCAGGAAGATAAAGCACAGTTGGAGGCAGCTTTACGCGATGAGCAGGCAGCTAACCGTGAGCAACAGCCAGTTGCTGTGGCTGACTCAGAAACTGTCAATTTGTTGCAGAGACAGTTGGCGGAGATGAAGAAAGAGTTGACCATCTCCAAGGAGGAGGCACGTCGTGCATGGGAGGAGCTAGGTAGACGAGAGCAGAATGAGCGGGAGCAGAATCTTGCGCTGCAAAATGGACAGCCAACTGTTGTTGGTGGCATTCAGGTTGTTCCTATGACGGCCCGGACGGATCCACGGGCACACATGAACCAGAGTGTGATGAGCTACACGCCACCCCCACAGGGTGACATGAGCCAATATGAGGATGGTGGAAGTTATCTTGACGCCTATGTTCTTGGCCCTGATGGCCGCCCTGTTCTCGATGCCCAAGGAAATCCAATTCCTGTTTATCACCCCGCCACATCACCTATGCCCGAAGAGTACGACCGCTCGCGCCCCGGTTCGCGGTCTCAATATCAACACCAACAACAATACCAGCACATGTCACCTCCTGCCGCCCCATCTCAGTCACGGACACAGCCACCACCCATGTCCTCACCTACTAGTACCGCTGGTATGTCAGATGGACCTTTAATTCCACAGCATCAAGGCGGCTACCAAGGGCAGCAGCAACAACAATCGCAACAACAGCAGCAGCAGCAGCAGCAGGCGTGGGAGGCGACACATCAGCATCCTACACGACTTAGTGATGTGTTGGAGGAGGAGGAGTCACGGACGACGGCGAGCCAACGGAGTCGCAGTTAGCGTGTTGTGGAGCCGAATTGGTTCTCGTCGCCGATGGGGAGGGAGGGGCGTGGGAAGAGCCCGAAGACAACGGGGAAGATGGTGTTTGGTAAGAGTGATGTGAAGAAGGAGAATTTCAATAAGTCGCTGCCGCTGGAGCTGCCAGGGTGGAAGGCGCCGGAGTTGAAGGGACTTGTCAAGAAGGAAAATACTGACGAGTGTGTTTGAGTGAGAGTGGGTTCTTTTGGGGGTTCTGTTTTTTTTTCTTCTCTGGTTTAATTTTGCTTTTGGTCTCTGTTCATATCCGTAGTTGCACATTTGCATATCTCTCGCAACTGGCTGTACTTTTTGGGGGTTTACTTTTCCGTTGTTTCGATACAGTTATAGAATGATTGCTTCCGACTATTTTCTCCTTCTCTCACCGTCTATATATATAAAGTGCTGTTATCATCCTACTCAAGAATTTACTGGAGTTCCCGCTTCAGAGCATCCTCAAACTTCCCACCAGTAAGTCTCTCATACACATTCTTGTAGTTCTTCTCCGTAGCCGCCACAATCTCCTCGGGCAGAACAACACCCTCCTTGCCCTTCAAGCCGTTATCAACAAGGTAATTCCGGACAAACTGCTTGTCAAAGCTCTCCTGATCACGGCCCTCCTCGTACTTGTCGGCGGGCCAGAAACGGGACGAATCGGGGGTAAGAACCTCATCAGCGAGAACGACCTCGTCAGTCTCGACATCCAGAGCAAACTCGAACTTGGTGTCGGCGATGATGATGCCACGCTCAAGAGCGTAGGCGGCAGCGGTGGAGTACAGAGTCAAAGCGAGCTCCTCGATGCGCTTGGCGTATTTCTCACCACCGACGATACCGGCAACCAAAGAGGGGTGGATGTTCTCGTCCTTATCGCCCTGCTCGGCTTTGGTGGAGGGGGTGAAGAGGGGAGTAGGGAACTTGGAAGATTGCTTCAGGCCAGCGGGAACGGCGATACCATGGACAGTACCCGACTTCTGGTACTCGGCCCAAGCAGACCCGGAAATGTACCCACGGACAATAGCCTCGACGGGAAAAATCTTCAGCTTCCGGACCGTCATAGAGCGGTGCGAAACAAGCTGCTTCTCCTCAGCAGACAGAACGGCCGGAGGCGCAAGAGATACAACATGGGTACGGAGAGAAGGGAGGGCGGCGGAGAGAACGCGGAACCAGTGGGCGGACAGAAGAGTCAGAACGGAGCCCTTGGAGGGAATGGCGTTTTGGAGGACAACGTCGTAGGCGCTGATGCGGTCGGTGGAGACGAAGAGGAGGGTTTCTGGGGATAATTCGTAGAGCTCGCGGACTTTGCCGGTGGCGAGGTGCTTGAGAGAGGAGAGCGAGACGCTGGTGATGGGGGCTGAGCTGGTCATTTTGGTGGCGTATGGTGATGGTTTTTGGAAGGGTGGAGAGAAGAGTTTATGGGGTTCTACGATTGTCGCGACGGATTGAGCTTTAGTAGGTGATGGTATGGCGGGGGAGTCATCTTAACCGAATTCGGATGCGGAAGAGTTTTTAGGGTTGCGGGGTCGCTTGGTTCCCGGCTTGGCCACTATAAATCCTGGTTTTTAGTTGATGTACCCTCTATCACTCGCTTGCAGCTGGTGACGGCTGGTGGAGGAGCGGAAAGCTCGAAGAAGCTGGCCGAAGTGACAAAGATGCCATTTTGGGTTTAGGTGAGACTGACCGAGCTTGAGAAGTACTTAAGGATCACATGTGAGATTGTTCACCTTGGTTTCGATTTTTTTATCGTCATACAACTCAAAAAAAGATCATAATGTCTAAATCAAAGGACGATCTTCTTAAAAGGCCTCTTTACAGTATGTTAATTTCTCATACTTTCCGTTTTATAAATCCTAACATAACCACCCAGTTTATGACCTGACGCCGGCCGTCTTGTCATCCATCACGGTCAAGGACGACCCCACCATCCAAGCCGCCCTCCCCGAGGAAGATGCCGTCACCACCCCGGCTAATCTTCCTTCTTTGCCATCTACCTCGCAATCATGCAGTCTATGCAGTCAGTCCTTCACGGACATCCGTGAGCACAAGGCCCATTTAAAATCCGATCAACACAACTACAACCTCAAGCAGAAACTCCGTGGTCTTCCGGCTGTCAGTGAAGCAGAGTTTGAGAAGTTGGTGGATACACTTGATGAATCACTTTCGGGATCTGACGACTCGGAGTCGGAAGAGGAGGGGAAGAAGGAAACTACATTATCTGCTTTGTTGAAGAAGCAGGCTAGTTTGTCGGGTCATGCGGCGCCTTCTAATGATGACGAGGGGGAGGTTGTACGGAAGCCGAAGCAGGCTTCGCCACTTATTTGGCTTTCTTCCCCTCTTCTTCCGGAAAATCACTACTTTGGAGTGTATCATACACTCTTCTCTCCTAAGGACCTCCCTACGCCATCTGCTCTTCCTGGTCTTCTATCTCGCAAACAACTTGCTCCTATTGCGCCACCAAAACCCTCTAAAGACGGCGCTCCTATCACTAGCCACCCTGGCCCTCATATCTTCATGTGTATGATTGGTGGTGGCCACTTTGCCGCCATGGTTGTATCTCTTTCGCCCCGCCTCAGCAAGAACGGGGCTACTGGCCCTTTGAATAAGGAGGCGGTGATCCTCGCTCATCGCACTTTCCATCGTTACACAACGAGACGGAAACAGGGTGGTTCGCAAAGTGCGAATGATAATGCGAAGGGTGCGGCGCATAGTGCTGGTTCTACGCTGAGACGGTATAATGAGCAGGCGTTGGTTGAGGATGTTAGAGGGTTATTGGCAGAGTGGAAGGGCCTTTTGGATACAGCGGACTTGTTGTTTGTTAGGGCGACGGGTATGACGAACCGGAGGACTTTGTTTGGTCCGTATGAGGGGCAGGTTTTGAGAGCGGAGGATCCTAGAGTTAGAGGATTCCCATTCAACACACGGAGAGCGACCCAGAACGAGTTGATGCGGGCGTTTATTGAGTTGACCCGTGTCAAAGTTCGCGAAATTCTCCCACAGGCAGCCCCGGAAGTTAGTACCCCGCCACCAACGAAAGCTACAGAGCCTAAGAAAAAGGTTGAGGCGGGGTTCACAGAGGAAGAGGAAACACAAATAATGCACACTCAGCAAATTCAGGCGCTTATCAAGCGCTCAAAGCTTCCTGCTCTGCTTACGTATTTCCAACGGAATAGTCTTTCTGCCGACTTCCAATTCTTCCCACCCTCGATACATCATCATGCGCCTACCCCATTACATTTCGCTGCGTCTATGGGTGCTGCACCGATTGTAACGGGTCTTTTAGTGAAGGCGAACGCAAACCCTACTCTCCAGAACACGGCTGGTCACGCAGCTTACGCTCTATCTGGCATATCCCGACCGACCCGCGACGCCTTCCGCGTTGCTCGTCACGAACTCGGCGAGACAAAATGGGCATGGGACGAGGCAGGTGTCCCAAGTGGCATCTCGGCGGCAGAAGCAACAGAGAAGGCGGAGAAGGAGAATAAATTAGCGGATGAAGAAGAACAGAAGAGAAGGAAAGCTGAGGAGGAGAGGTTAGCTAGGGAAACACCAAAGGTGGTGGCTAGAGGGAAGACTAAGGCGGGTGTTTTAGGTGGTGATGAGGGGATTACGGCGGAAGAAAGAAGGGAGAGGGAAGGACGGGGACTTTCTGCGGAGATGAAGATGAAGTTGGAAAGAGAAAGGAGAGCGAGGGCGGCGGAGGCTCGGATGAAGGCTATGAGGGGGGGTTAAGTTTGGGTATTTGGTATCAAATAATGGAAGATTCATGTCTATTTTGGTTTTGTGGTTTACAGTGATGATGTTCAAGTGGATATCACGTAACTTTTCAGTGATATTCTCTAAAGAATAGAGAATCAAAATTAGATATCAACGCACTAGAAAGTAACTCCATGATAGATATCCAACCAGTTGTAATAAGAAGCTAAATACCTCTCAAAGCCGTGTAACCTATACTCCAGGTTTCACCAGTAAGCAACATGGTAACATTCTTCATCCCTATCTAGAAAGTCCCGATTCCGGGGTATGGCTGGGGATAAATGATTAACGTTGTAGCATATTTTTACGATCCATTAGTTTAACAGCGGTAAAGGACTTGTTGAAACATGGTTGTTGTTTTTTTGTGCCAGGTGAAGACAATTAAGATGTTGGTAACAGGATAATAGAGGTTTGAAGTCTCCCTAGTTGAGTGGGAATTTGGTTCAACCAGTTCATGTTGGAGGGAGAGATGTCCGGGATGTTGTTAGTTACCCTAGTGTTGATGGACACCCTACCGGTTACATCTTGATAGCCTACGGGTTTAAATCCTGTGAACCAGAATCTTCATTACGTCATTGACAGACCAATTTACTAACAAAAGGTCAAACCCAACATTGTAGATCATTCATCTCAGAATTCAAAACCGTGGCGATATTCTTGATATACATACGATTAAACCGGATTGTATACCGGGGGCCCAGTGAGTGTTTGCTATATCAAAGTATCATAGATGCCGTCCAAAATAAACTTTAAACTTGATGCAGACCCACTAACCCCCCCAGGACGGCATTTGTCCAGCAACGCACATCACTTTTGAAGCGTAACGACCACTCATTGTGTGATCGACACAGGCGGCGGCTGGGTGATTGAGCGGTTCGCTTTTGAGTTCACGGCGGTACAAAGGACGGTATTTTGGATCTTGTATGTACATATGTCCATAGACAAGGTTTATATGGATAGACTTTCTAAGACAGTCAGTCGAGCGCGTTTCTTAAAGACTCATAACGACGAAAAAAAAAAAAGAAGAAAATATCTTGAAACAAGCACTGCCTCGACGGCGAACAATCTAGGTGGTAGTGGGGTGGATCTTTAGACCACAAGTGAGGTCAGTGTGGATTCTACGCTCGACCGGGCGATGCGGCCATGTGTTGTGGGCGCTAAATAGGGAAATATTGGGGATTAGTAGTGGGTTTTTTTTTAACGTCCGAGCACAATGCAGGAACGTGGATTTTGAAGAAAATGAAGAGTATTACAGACTGATGTTACTGGTGGAAGATAAGTGGAAATTTTGGTAGTACGATTGCCGAGACATAAAGTGCAAACTAGGTGTAAGAGGAGTTCTGTTGGAACCAGGTCTGTAGAACGTATTGTGACCGTCAAGATCTCAATATCTCAAGATGTTGAATTCAAACCTCGTGTTCCGTAGATGTTTAGAAAACTAAGCATCCCCAAAAACCGAACAAAACGAAACCTCAAACTACCCATATTCACAAAAACTCCATCTGTCTATCCCGTAAACCCTCATTGGTATATGTTTCAGGTCACAAAGATGGCCCGACAGTAAATTACCATCCATCACCTAAGAGAGAAAAAACCAAATGGATGGTTACATGTAAATCCACATCACCAAGTTCTCACTTCCCCAGACCTTCGTTTTTTTTCTTCGGTGCTCACCTTTGGGGTGGGAACTTGACGAGGCGCAGTCTACGTCTTATCACAATACAGCTGAATTGTCCACTTACAAAAAGTCCCGTTGGCTCGTCTTGAGCCGCTAGGAAGTCTCAGGGTGGACTTCTCCTGATGGGTTTCAGGTCTTGGGGTTTCTTGTGTCTGTTTTTATCGCATTGTGCGGGATTTTATGGGGCTTTTTTTTTTTTTTTTTTT